>CM035593.1:86578003-86635547 GCA_020423425.1 Chrysopa pallens
TTCTATAAAGTTTATGCTTTCTAAATTTATATGGTTTTTAAATCCATACTCATTAATAAAGTATCTAATTCTAAGTATTGCAATAATTTTAATTTAATACATTACATATTTGTAACAGGTGAAAAATGAGATTAGAACGTGTTGGCGCATAAGTTTTCGAAAAATAATTTTTTGAAAATTAATTGAATTAAAGTAATTTTCATAAAATTATATAAAGTTTCATGAGATTTGTCTCTAAACTACAATGTTTTTAACAATGCAAAGATCGCAGCCAACGATTTTCGTACAGTTAATTAACCTCACATAACGTATGACTGGTTTGTGCACATTATCTAGAGGACACATTGGACCATGATTTTTTGAAGAGTTATAGCAGGTTCAGTCACTTGATTTTGTCTTCAAATGATTTTGTCTTCTTAAATTTGAAGACACGAATAATTGGCTTCAACAATACGGCACTATGACTCATACAGTCCAAATGTCTACATCTCTCTTGCTTTGATTACATGATTTGGAGTACTAGCTCGAAAAATTCAGTATTCAGTGATTTTTTTAAGAGGATATCTTAAATCCTTTATTTATACCAATTGTCCAAAATGTAAGATCGAGGCAAAAATGTTTGACAAAATGGCTTAAAAATTGAGATTTCGACTTTCTCAATGGACTGATCAGAGAGGCCGGCGCCTCCTTCAAGACATCATTTTCTAATAGCAATGAGAAAAACTTACCACTATGTAAAATGTTTAAATTTATATCTCCTCGAATACTTTTTGTTTTAATATTTTTTTAAATAAGGAAGTTCCCTCGTCGAATCTCTCAAGAACAGTTTGCTCTTATTTTCAAATTTAATAACGAGAAATCTCTATTTTAAATACCTTCAATTCATTTTCGAAACTAATTCACCGATATCTCCTTGTTTAATTTTAGTATGTGATAACATGTTAATGTAATTTATATTAAAAAAATTCAAGTACATGATATTACATTATTTCTTTATTCATTTTAATAAAAAACAATGCACCAAGGTTGCTAAAAACTACAAAAACAATAATAATTGATTGTTTAAAAAAAATTTGGTCAATTACTTAAATTTAAGAAATATATCGTTTGTTTAAATGGACACGTATTCCTTCTTTAAACCAGGCCCGCAATAATTTGTTCAATAAGCAACTTTTGTTCTATAAAGTTTATGAAAATCAATTTCGACTAATTCGAGATTGAAAATATGAAGGAATCTATATCATCAAACTTTCGATGTTGGCGTTCGATGACGACGAACCAACCTTTAACAATCTATTGCTCCATTACTATTGGGACTAGTGAAATTTTAAACCCATTATTTTTTGTAAGTTTCTGTATCAGCCGAAATATTTTTTCATAGAATACATATTTTCCTGAGTTATTCCTGAAAAACTTTTGAAAATGTGTTGTTAAGAATTATTCAATCTATCCATTTCCATACTTAGTTTTAATGAAAAATTTTTTATCCCTGAAAAAGGCTGGCGTCCATCCCCAGGGTTAAAGAGACCATCGGCACATTGACGACTTTGTAGTAGAGGGTAAGTAGAACCTACAGCCAAATTTCGGTGCTAATCGGTACTGTTTGGCATACTTTCTAGGTTAGGCTTTTTTTCGCCGTGCATAGACTGAAATATAAGAGGTACTTCAAATATTTTATTAAATATTATTTTTTTTACTAAATAATTAATTAAATACAATAAGTTAATATTTATTAAAATTCATTTGCACGGTTTAAAGTGTGCAAGCACCTGTTGATTGCACGGATATTGACGAATCTTGAATAAAAAAAACACATTCACCTTCAGATGTTATAAAAATACCTATAAAATAGGTAAATACAAAAAATTCTATTTTTAACAAAAAAGGCTTCACAAAATGTATCTTTAACTCAAAAATTATTTATTTATAAATTGAAATTAATAAACAATTAATTCTCATTAACAACTATTTCATGACATTGAATAATAACAATGACTAACACAAAATTTTTTTTTGGATTACTGTTCAGAATTTATATATTTTTTTTCAGTTTTACACTAAAATTCCAAACTTTTTTTTTAATGTTTAATGTTTTTTAAGTTTTTTTTTTTGTTTAAATTATGTTTATCCTCTGCGGGTTTATCCTCAAACCCGCAACCTGACTCATTCTACATAGTAGTCAAATAAATGTGTCGACGACAACATTCATGGGTTTACGAAGACATTATATTCCTAGCAGTTAGCTATTCCTGGCTAGATTCCCATAAAACTCGAGTAGGAATTTAATGTCCTCGCGTAAACCCATGGATTTTCGAGACCCCAAGAATGTTAAAATAATTTCAGAGGAGTACAAACCAAATTATATTTTTACAGTTATTCCGGAAACCATTTAGATCATATTATTTTGTGAAATTTTATTCATTATATTATAATTAATTAAAAAATGGTACGTGCTAGGAAAACTTCAAAACGTACACATATTTAACAAACTATTACAAATTAGTTATTTCGTTTGTAGGTTAATTTGCTCCAATTAGTTTTGGTTAAAATGAAAATGACTTACATATAAAAAAAAAATTAAAATGATTGTCCTCATGTTTAAATGATTAAAATATATATAAAAAATAATTACTTCTGGGTTACTTACAACAAATAAAAATAATAATAAAAGAACAGAAGAACAATAGAATAATTAGCTAAAGAACAATTTAAAGTTATTTTCTGCTAAATGTCTTTGATAAATGAAAATATAATAATGATATTATATTCTAATTTCACTTGAAAAAGAAAATCAACAATTTTGTAATATTTATAATCTATTATGATGCATATGCGTGAAATTATTTTAAATTAGAATGTAATTCGTCAAGCATGCATATTTATTAACTATCTAAGCAGTACCGACCGGCAGTTTAGGTTGATGGCGAACTACGTTTGCACCCGGTGTAAACCGTCACCAAATTAGCAACGAGTAACATCTCTTCAGAGAATCATTACAACTAGCTAATTCATATTGATGATAACTTCTTTGTAAATACGTATTTATAAAAATAATTTGATCTAGGTAATTGGGGCTAAAAATCGAAATTTATACGAATAATCCTAGAGTTCTCATTAATAATTATAAAATTGTTGGATTTACTTTCAGAGATATTTTTACAATTAATTTTAAATTTAACAAAAATATAAGTTACAAATCTATCAATCGCATATGAATGTTCTTAAATGTTTGATTAGAAATCAATTTAACTACTATTCATAAATAAATAGATTAGCGTGCATTAAACCATAACTATAAATAAAAGAATACCTAGATAAGAAAATCTAATATTAATTAATTGAATCATTTATAACAATTATATTTTATGTATGCATATATTCATTATGTAATTAATTGATTTTGATTGAGTGAAAGTTGTGTGCGTAACAAATTTGTTAATTTTCATATTATTGTAATCGTTATTATATTATCGAGATATATTATTATTATTAATAAAATAAATTAAATCGATTTATTCAATAAATTATAACAATTATTTTTGTTAAGTTATATAAAATCTGTTACCCGCATTGAATTCAGTTATAATACTAAAAATAATAATAATAATGTTTTTTTTTTCGTTTTTAAATATGCTTAAACTTAAGTGCCTTTAAGGTTCTATTTAGGTGCTACAAAATTAAATTAGATGCACAAATTTTTGATTCAGAAAATTGAGTCATTATGTTTTTATTTCAGGATTGCTCTTTCAGCATGATGATAATAATGACTCAATTTTCTTAATTAAAAATTTGTGTACTTATTTAATTTGATAGCACCTAAACAGCATCTAATTTTGAGCATATTTAAATTCAATTTAGAATACTTTGCTTCGCTAGCTTGACTAGTATGGCCAATTTTGTCATGTCCTCTTGCGAGCTTAATCCAAGCTTAATTGTACTGACATCGTCTTCCAAAATAATAATGCACGTTGTATATACAAAGTTTTAGTTTAAGAAAACATAAACTAACACTTTTAAATAATTTATTTTATTTAGAAACCTGTTTACATTGAACTGAGAAAGACAACTAACAATAGTTACCAAAATGACGTCATACCATGGCCAATCTAGATCACGTGATATAAAGAGAAAAATATTGAATTTTCATTTTAAGATAATAAATTAAGAGTATGCTTTTTTTTATATTTTAAGTCACTTTTCAAGTACTAAAGTTATATAGTGACTACAGTGAGAATATATTCAATCTATACAGCAACAGCAAATAGCAATTCTCGATGTTCACCCATCTATGTTCTGACTGTGTCTGTTGCTGCTTAACTTTGGTGATCGGTTTAGATCGGTAATTAAGATGAATAAAATTTAGAATATTTCTACATAACTTTTGTCAAATTTCATACTTTATTTTTCGCTACCGCAAGTACCCTATTAATTTATTGGAAGAACACAACTAAATTCATCAATGATGAACACACGCCACACATATTGTAATTACAAAATCTTAGGTAATAAATAAAATAATTAACATATAAAATACATATTATTCATTTATGATAATTAACAATTAATATTGTATTACATTTTTTTTTTTGTAATAATCATTTATCCATTTATCGTACATATTAGAGAATTACCCCACACTCCAACTCTGTTATTATGCAGTCAATATTCCGTATTTCATAATAATATTTATACTTTTTATAGGAAGCAATTTTGTTTGAGGGCACAAGCAATGTTACAACATCCATCCATGATGTTACACATTATTACAAAAATTGTAGTGAAATTTTAATTAAATTAGTTAGATATTTATATAATGATTATTGGCTATTAATATTTATCACACCAATCAATGTGACAATCTATTGATTTAATTTTTTTAATTGATGCATCGCTTGTCATTACATAATTGGAGAATTATTATTTTTATTATATCATATATTCGTTCATCGTAAAAATCGATTATAAAAATGACGTTTTTATCAATCACTAATATCAATAAATGCTTGTATATAGGCAGTAGCGGATTTAGGTTTGAAGACGTCCTAGGCCCGAGACGATATGGCGCCCTTTTTCATTTGTAACAGTATATATATTATCACATGAGGCTGGTCACCGGTCAAATGACGCCGGACGGACAGTCCCATGTCAGCCAGGACGGAAACATTGACCGGACTGTTCGGTTTTTGGATGCGAGTGGCAGGTTGGGATTCGCAGCGACCGTAGCGCCCTGACGAAAGCCAGAAATTGTACCCTCAAAGTTTTTTTCGATAGTAACAGCGCAATAAAATAAACTTTAAAATTTGGTCTTACAGTTTACAGAAAACCCAATCGATTTTTAATCTTGATAATTTTGGCGCCTCTCAAAATTTGCCGCCCTAGACTCGGGCCCCAAAGGTCTAAGCATAAATCTGCTACTGTATATAGGGATACAATGATACGAGTAAATAAAAGTACATACTCAATATGTTTCTTTAACTATCGGATTAAATAAAACACTTTTTAAAAGATAATATATCTAAAATTGAGAGTAGTCTCATTTAATATAATTATACATACATAAAATAGAATTATATTTACCTAGTACCACATTCATGTCATTAAACAAGTTTTCACATCACATTAAATTATGTACAAATATAGCAATGTACACAATGTTTACGTTAAATGAGAAACTTGCACTTGCATAATCTGCTAAGACACTAACTCAACATACATATTTCTTTTTAAATCACTTAAAAAACCTCAAAGGTCTGGCTTTAAAACTGCGAAAAAAAAAACATGATTTTATCGAATAAAAGGGCAAAAGGATGGCTAAGGAGTTGATATTTCTAAAAGACATACGCTATCCTCGTCGGACAAATGATGATGTTACGCACTAACTCTCTTGTACTTTACCTTAAATATTTCTTATTTTTAACAGCCAGCAACCCTTATTTGTGGGCGAATTTAATTATACAACCATATATAATAATAAATATAAAAAAGTAGCTTTAATTTGATTATTATGTAGAGGTACGGCCAGGTGCGTAACGGCAACAGTGATTTTTTAGAATCTTCATATAAATTGCCGAGATGTTAACGTTATTTTATTTAAAAAACGTGAAAATAAACGATATTTATTACCAAAAATCAATAAAAAATGATTTAATTAAAAATACTGGTGGACAAAATTTGATAGGCAACCTGATAAATATATATTCTCCTAATTATAATATAAAAATTTGGTTTTAAGTAAAAAGCCGATGAGCGCACTAATCCTGCACCAGGACCTCGTACTAATATAAACTTATTAAAATATAACAAATGCTAATAACTAAACCACACGGTATAATAATTGAAACTATGTATTAAATGTAATCAAATCATGTCAACTGTAGTAATTATTTTGTTAAATATAGTTTTAAATTAAAGATAATCATATTACATTATTTATATACGATCAGTATATTATCATCATTCTTTTATGTTTAGAAAGTACATAGTTAACTTAAGTTATTATTAAGTTTATTTCTTATACCTATCTATTTATATTGCTACAAGTTTTTATGATGCTAAAAATTTGTACAAAAACAATAATTGCCACTAAACTTCCTTGCATTGTACGAATATGTTCACTTAAATAACTACAAGTCAACGTAAAAGTTGCAATTTGAATATGACATGGAAAAAAGTATTTCTATATTTCAATATATTGTTTTTTATGTAAATTTTCAAATAAACTGTTTCTGAATTAGGTTCAATTTTTGCAGTTATTTGGCGCATTTGAATGTGAGTGAATTTATGAGCTGCGCACACATGATCCCATAAAAACGACATGATGAAGTTGGCTACAGGATAGAATTAATAATATATATTTCTTTAAATGATTTGAAGCCAAAAATGAGTTCAACTTACTACTTGAGTTTCTTTTCAAATTTATAGTCCTAGCCAATTCACAAAAATCATCCAAATCGAACTACTGTGTTCTATTTAATCACCAAAAATTTGTTTCACAACCCTCAACTTGTTCAGATTCGTCAGATCCTTATATATTATATACTAAAGCCATCCCAGAAAAATCTACATGAAAATCAAGACACAAGTATATGGGTGTCTTGATTTTCATTTATATTTTTCTGGGATGGCTTTAGTATATAATATATAAGGATCTGACGAATCTGAACGGGTTGAGGGTCCTTAATGTTAATCTCAGGCGTTGCTAGGGAGATGTAAAACAATTTGCCAAGTGACAGAAATTTATTTATCGTGTGAATTGGATTAATGAAAGAATTTATATATTTTAATTTGAAGTGGTACCACATATCTGAAATAGAAACTTTAAATATTGTTTCTTGTGCTTATGCAACACATTTTAGTTTTTAATTTAATTAAAACGTTAATTTAAGAATAGACTTTATAAGATACATTTAAAACGCATGTAACGAAAACCTACCCCTTAGAGCCTAATCAGATTATTATACATTATATCCTAAAACAAACATCTGAAAAATATGCAGCCATAACGGATTTAACCAGAACCCCATCCGAATCGGATCAGGCGAACATACAATACGGTGTCGAATACAGAATCTGGTTTTTGTCGGTTAAACATAATGATTAATTTTTTAAACAATTCACGGATCATATACTTAGCCGAATATAAAACCTTGGCTTTATATTTTTCACTTTACTTCAGTTAAAATATAAAGGAAGTTTAACTAAAAAATAATTAAATATTATCAATAATTAATTATAGCTATTAGCATCTACATGTATGATGATGAGCAATATGTGTAAATCGGAATTAAATTTATAGTGAAAGTAATGTGAAAATATAATCAATTTTAATAAAATTATGCTTGTAGGTCATTTAGCTATCAAACTTATTTTATTGAATATTTATAAATTGGTTACTTTTAATCATTATTTTAAAGAAGAAAAAATGAAATATTTTATTATTTAAATTGTGACACTGGTTAAATATAAATCTTTTTTTCAAACATCAGATATAGCTTATATCAAAGGTTATTTTCTTTCGATCTCTTTCTTGGAAACGATGTAATTATTATGGAGATCGTAACATAGTAAAAGTGGGCGTCATACATAGGTATTTCCCTGTTTGTTTAATTATGAATATCTATATCTTGGTTATTTCTCAAAATAAAAAAAAAAAATTAACTTCAGATCTTTGTTCGCAAAATAAAAATGCTTCAATTGAAGCATTTTTACTTCGCGACTTGTTAATTTGAATTTCAAATTTAGATTTTGGTTTCTATGGAAATGATGCTAATAGAATTTGTAACATGTGAAAAAAAAGACAAAAGATGTTTCACAGCTAGGAACATTCGAAAATTAAATTGTCGTTTATAGTATTTTGAGTTACTTATTATTTATGTTTAAATCTTCCCTGAACTTCCACAAATAATTCAAGACCAAAATTAGCCAAATCGGCACAGCGAGTTTTAGCGAGACTAACGAAAAGCAATTTATTTTTATTTATATAAATTAAAAATTTTAATGAATTTTCCTAGGCGTCATTTCGACTCTAATGAGCAACCGTTTATACTTTTAGCATCTATTATAAGCAAAAACATATTCTTGAACTAGTCAACTAGACTACTTTTCTTAACTAAGAATTGAATGCTAGGCGTCGACTTCAAAAGGTCACAAAAAAATTGAAATTATTTTAAACAAACAATTTTGTGTTCTTTAAATTTTTATGAAACTACCCATTAGAATCATGTTTATCAATAAAACAAGTATTTTTATTCGCGAACATAAATTTAAAAAATATAGATACAGTCAAACATGGAACCATTTATTTCTTAAAAGTGGAAATAAATAAAGGGACTCAAATTCAATTTTTCCTCTAGGTTATGAATATTTATACACAAAAGTATAAATATTTCTTGAAAATGTTATATTATACCTCTTACCTAACCAGTTTGGCATAGAATTTATTAAACAAGGAGTGTTGTGTACTGTCTAAGAACTTAAAAAACCACAACTTTTTTAAAAAATGTATTCCACTGAGAAAGTTTTTGTTTTAAATCAAATACGATAAGTAATTAATTTTTTTTTTTTGCATTATCGAGATTTTAATTAAAACTAAATAATTAATTAAAACAATTCATGTTTTGTTTCAAATTAAAGTTTTAGATTTGTACAATCGAATTCAAAAAATATACAGTTGCGAAGGATTTGAAGTTTGCTCTAACCAATTGTTAACATTTTTTATAATATTTATATAAGTTAATAAAACTGAATAAAATTCTGGGGCATACTTAAGTAATTACTTCGTATACCAATCAAGACAAGGAGAACAGTTGATTTACGAATGCAAAGTGTTTTTGCACAAAAATTTGTAAAATAAAGACTGACATACCTAGCCTTTATAAGGTTCTGTATTTTTACCTATGTATCCCAGCCTAAAAGTAGAATAAGGTTTAATTGATTAACTTTGAGTTGAAATTTCAAAAACTTACGATAAACTAAGTTAACTATTGGATTAACTGTCTGCTGTAATTCTTGTATGCGTTATCGGATTTTGATGACATTGACTCAACACTTAGGAAAATGTATATTACGTATTTTTGGTTAAAAAAATCTAGCCCTTAATAGTTATAACTATTCTTCAAAAGAAAAGAAATTGAAATTTCAAACTAGTACTTGTTTTCAAATCAATTTCATTCTTTGACCATCAATTGTTTAATATTTCAATCTTTAAATAACATAAAGTCTTTTATAAAATCTTTGAAATTATTTATCCCGAGTAACTGCATCAAATTTTTTTGATCGTAAGTTTTTAATTATCACCTATACTAAAGCATAGTTTGTTTCACTTAGATAAATATTTTTTCTATTATTTATTTACACTTGATTTAATTATAAATTTGTTAAAAATAAACTTTCAGAATCATCAAGTAAAAGTTTTATTGAATGATTTTTTTAGCATTAAAATTAAAAAAGTGAAAACGTTTTGTTTTTTTTTAATAAAATAATAAAATATATAGAAGATAAAAATGTTCAAAATCTAATAATATTATTATAAAACAAAATCATCATAAAAGTGAAAAAAAATAAAAATTTGTATATAATTAATGTCAAATTCTATAAAGTCTGTTATAAAATAAATAAATGTTAATCGTAGTTTATTTATTATGTATAACAACATTTATTTGTGAATTATTATCATAATTATTGCTATTTTAAGTAATTATCTTTTAAATGTTTATTATCTTAATTATTATGTCAGATGTATTTCATTTGTAATAATGGAATTGCAATTAAAATTTACAAGTCATATTTCAATACAGACTTTCATCAAAATATTATGTACTGGATATTCAGGTACTCTATAGTCTGCAAGAAACCTCTGGCAGGATTAGTGCGCTCAGCGGTTTTTTGCTTAAAACTAAATTTTTATGTTTATTTATAATTAGGAGAATATATAATTACCAGGTTGTCTATCAAAATTTGGTCGCCAGTATTTTTAATTGATTTTTGGTAAATTAATATCGTTTACTTCCACGTTAAATAAAATAACATCTACATCACGGCGATTTATATGAAGATTCTAAAAAGTTACGGTTGCTGTTGCGTACCTAGCCGGATCTCTTCGTAGCCAGGTGTAAACAGGTATGATTTTGTTACATTTATACGTTCATAACGTTTATTTATTAATCATATATCAAATTAAAGCTATTTTTTTATTTATTTCTTATCATATATGGTTGCCTAATTAAATTAGTCCGCAAATAAGGGTTGCTGGCTGTTAAAAATAATAAATATTTAAGATAGAGTGAAAGAGAGTTGGCGTGTAACATCATTTATCAGGCGAGGATTGCGATTACCGGCTGCAATAGGAATGCCATTTAATAAAAAATTAACCAACTTTATCAAGCATGCGATAATATGAAATTGTCTTTTTGAAAGACCTCCAAAATAATTTTGTGAAATTTATTATAAACATTTATTCCTGTTATGTGTTTGGATAAAACGGATATCCGTCTATTTAAATCATGCGATTGATATCCAAATTTTTTTCGGTGATGAAGTTTTAAAAATACCATCCCTTTTTTTTAATTGGTTGTTGTGCCTCAAGGTAGAACGAAGCCTTGATCGATCCTGCATAGTGAGTAGCGTGAATTGCCTTCCGTATTAAGATACGTGGTAAGAGTAATTTTGAAAAATTTTCGAGATTGACGACATATTTCGTATGCACGGAAATGGGCTGAATGCTTTTTTTTCATTTAAGTACAATTTTTAAAAACGACATAATTTTATGTTTATTTTACTATAATTTATTTTCATCATTATTTTTCACAGATCAAAATATCCAAGCTTTTTAAGAATTAATAATACTTTCGAATTTTCATTTTTGATTACTTTAAAGTTCATAAATCAGTGAAAATCAAAATTTTTAAATTTTTCCAATTAGACTCAATATAATATCATAATGTATTTGTTTATAACAATTATTAATTAAAATCATAAGAAATTGTTTATGTATTTTCGAACATTTTCAGATTTTTATGACACCTCAATAGATTTTAGTAGAATTATTGCATAAACAGAAATAAAATTCTGTGAAAGTAAAAAATATTTGAAATTCATAATTTTTAAAAATACCTACCTAGTTTTTTTGAATTAATAAATAAAATACAAAATATAATTTTTTTTTTAATGTAAAAAAGTAAATTTTTTATAAAGTACATTGATATGTTTAGACCAGAATAGAAGCCTTAAAAAATGGGGAAAAAGTGGAAGAATTAAGGTTATTTAAAAAAAGTGTAAATAAAAAAGTTGTAGATCTTTTTATTACCTACAACTTTGCCATTCAACTTTTTTCTTGTAGTTTTGCCTTAAATCGAAATAAATCGGAAACTTCCCGAACTCAGATCACCTGTAATTTATTTTTCCTGTCATTTTTATCATATTATCTTCCATTTCCAATTGGTTTCATTCTACTATAATTTTTTCCCTTTCAAATATTGTCTACCCTGGTATAGTTAGAAATATATGAAGTATAAATATTTTGAAATATTTATAAATAAGTGTTGATTTACCACAAAAAAAATTATTATTATCCCCCTTCAGCTGCCCAATACGCCATCAAAATTAATCGTTCTAAGGCTTATGTTACCATTTTTTTCTTTTGATTGATTTAAAATGATTATGTATATTGCAAATATATATTTATCTCAATTATACAGAAAGAATTGGAGAATTTTATAAAATAAAGACCTAAATGCAATTGCGCTCGTATTTTTAATAGAAATTAGATGAAAATGCAGAGTCAATAGGGAAAATGCCAATGATATGTGCAAAACCGTACGAAATAATTGGCCATTATTTTTAAATTCTTCGTCGTTAAAGTCATTCGTCGTCAGTGAAATTCTTCTACTTATAAATAATAATGGTTTACATGACATTATAATTTACGATCTATAATTAATCAACAATAAATTAATAAAAATGATTACCTGAATATTCAGTAGAATGGTGCATTCTTCTATCGTCATAAATTTGTTCATTCTGTTGCGGTTGTTGTTGCTGCTGTTGTGAAATTATACTACGTTGCCGTCGCACATATGTCGGTTCAATATTATTATTATTATTATTACGTTGTTTACGTAGCGTTGATGTACTGGCATAATCACCCGAACTGTACATGGCGGTCGGTTCAATATTGTTACTATTATTATTATTACGGTGTTTACGTAGCGTTGATGTACTGGCATATTCACCCGAACTGTACATGGCGTTTGCATTTAGTAGTTCATTGTGGAATTGTGCTTCATCAATGCCAGCAAATTTATTCACTGTATTGCCATACATAGTCTCTGGTGGATATAGAAATGAATCTAAATTATAGTCACCTTCATCCGATTGTCGACGATTACCCTCGCCACTCCCACTACCACCAGGTATATAATAAAATGTTGAATCGGCCGATTCACCAACAAACGTTGTTGGTTCCCCCACAAATGTTGGTGTAGATGGTTCTGGTGTTGATGCTAAATGTTTACGTATGTACGCGTAATTTTCTAGATCCCATGGATCAACATAATTACGTAATGTTTCTGGTGGTGAACTACTAAATTCGGAATTTTCTTCACTCTCAAAATCCATTGAATTCCAATACGTTGTTGATTTCGATGGCATTCTTTATGTTAATCTGTAACAAAAGAAATTCAAATTGGTGATAAGAATAATTTGGCTTTGAGTATTTTTCGATGCAAAGCAGAACACAAAGTGTACAATTATATAGAAGTTTTTCACAGAACCAACTTTCATATTATTTCAATTATTAAGTAGTTTTCTATAATAGTTGAAGTTTTATCTCACATGGAAATAATGAGTTTCCTAATAAATAGTAACTTATTTTACTTTGAAACTGGCTATGAAACATTATCGTAAAAAATTATAAATTCAATAAGGAATTAGATGTTAAAAAGCCCATGTCCGGGTAACCATGTCATTTTTACACCTAAATCTGTCTAAACATGCCCAATTCTTAGTATATGAATGTTATTATTTGAAGTTTTGATTTATCTCTGTCGCAGATTAAACTAGCTAATAGATACCCATTTAGGAATATGACTTCTGGAAGAATTACTAAAGAACTCTTATTTATGATTTGGACGTCAGAATTATCTTCAACTTTACACTTTACACTTACACTTTAAAAAGTCATTAAGACATTGAATGCGCCACTTATTGAATGCCTTAAGTCTTCATAAATAATAATACATTAAGAATTCGTTTATGATTACTAAAATAAATTCGTTTCTTACGATAAGAACTACTGTCTCATCAAAACACTAAATTTTCAAGACACAATTTTTATCTTATTCTTTTTTTTCGACCGACAATATTTTACAGGAACTTGGAATAAAATATAGTGTTTTATAACATGAAATGACATTTATATTGCCCAATCAGGAAAGGCCGAACTTACTTGGCATGATTATCCATGCATTCATTATAATTATATACTCCACACGCTACACGGTAGTAATATACATGTAGGAATTTAACCTTAGTCGTACAATACGTGTCAAACATGATATTAGTAGTAATACGGAAAACAGAGATTTCTACAAAATTTGAAACGTCAAGAAATATAATGCTGTGTAAATGGATAGGTAATAATGTAAGGGGATATATTCAAACGACTCGAAAAGTGAAGAAAATCGAGAAATTTGCTTCTTACAAAAAACAGTACATAATTACTTTTAGGCCAAGCTGCCTAGCTTAAATAAAGCCCAAATTCATTTATTTTAAACTAAACTTCACTGTGGTATACGAATTTGGATTAGATTTAAAAAAAATTCATTTTCAACATTCCCAAGAATTTTTAAAATGTTGGCCGTAAGTTTTAAATATGGATAAATTTTTTCTATAAATTCAGAACCACAATGTATATAAATATATATGTAACACTCAACTTGGATCAAGTTGGAGATTATTGAGAGCATGACACACACTAATCATCTTTTTCGATAATTCGATAAATTTAAATTATTTTGAATCTTAAATTCTAAACAACTGTGGCATTTTCCAAACAGATCTGATACCATTAATCATTCAAATCACTCGATTATGTGTGTGTGTCGAGCTCTCAATAATCTTCAACTCATCCAATTTGAGCTTGATTTAATAGCTCTTGATATTAAATCTTGAAAAAAAATATAATTTTTTCAAAATATTTAAAAAATATAAAATAAAAATTTCACTTTATTTTATTTTAAAATAAATTAAAAGAATAATTTTTTACTTTAAAAATCATAATCTTATGCAAAATGAATGTACAATGTTGATTATAACAATTAAATAATAATACGATGTAAATTATAATTATGTTTTATTTAGAATTAATTAATTATAATTTTAAATATCATAATATGTATTTAAAAAAAGGTAATTTGTTCTTTTTTTTAAATGTATTTCAACAAATTATAATACGTATTATTGTATGGTCTCATAATTAAAACAGAACTAGATATATAATTTAAGTTAATATTCAATGTTACTTTGAATAAATTAAATATAGATTAAAATCTTTTAAATCCAAGAAAAACATAATAATAATATTTTTCTAAAATATACTTTCATTTTCAACTATCAGTGCTTTAATCAGTTGTTCACATCTTATACGAAATTCAATTATGTTCTATATTTTTGAAGCTATACTTCTTTTTGGCACGTTTGGATGAAAGTGAATTTGTGCACTGCCCGAGCATGATCCCGTTAAAAACAACATGATGAAGTTGGCTACAAAATAGAATTAATAATATATATTTCTTTAAATGACTAAGTTAACTTATATACTTGTCACTCACATGTCTATTCAATCATTACCTACCAGAAGAACCTATGAATATAGTTTAGTATATTTTAAATATTTAAAAAATATATTTGACTCGTTCACATCATAATTAATGATTGTTTATTTTGACTGTATACCTATTTTTACTGAAATAAAACCTTTTTAATTAATTTTAATATTTTTCTTCGATCTTTACTACTTTTTTTGGAATTTTTTTTTTCAAACGCCAAAGAAATATAACTTCAAACCCGTGCACATAAGTACACACATACATTTTTTTTAGTTAAATGAGCAATATATTACTTATATTACCATTATTTTATGAATATATGTAAATATTAATTATTATAACCATTTATTTATGAAAATTTGATACGCCTTGTTCACTACTGTTGTAGGTAGGTTACCTAAAATTAAAATACAGGGGCATACATCTAGAGAGAAACATTTTAAACTGTAGGTGTTGTTAAAATTATTACTTATGAATGAACAAATGCATATAGTCATATATACATGTAAAGAAAATTAAGATACCCATATACTTGTGTCTTGATTTCCTTAATGTTAATCTCAGACGTTGCTAGGGAGATGTGAAACAATTTGTCAAGTGACAGAAATTTATTTATCGTGTGAATTGGATTAATGAAAGATTTATATATTTTAATTTGAAGTGTCAGTTGTCACCTTTTATCATTTTTAAAGGCTTCTAATGTTATTTATTAAGTAGTTTGGTAAACCACAATTTTTCTGATGGCATCAATGATTCCTTACAATTATCTCTCAAATAACAAAGAATAAAATTATAATTTTCTACTGGTTACAATCAAACTAAACGTTTTAACTTATTCTTCATCTATTAAGTTTTTGTTTAGGTTAATGTCATTAAATTATTTTAAGTATGTATAATTAAAATTAAATTAAAACTAACAAAAGTATAATTTAGCAACACAGTTTAATAATAATTACTAGTTGCCAATTCCATAACAAAAATAACTAGGTACCTAACAAACCAAAAAAAAAAAAATAATAACAAAAGAAAATTACTAAAATACCAGTTTTTAATTAATCACGTTTTAATATTAATTTACCGTTAAAATAAATAAACGCACATACGTTGGTTGAATCGTTAATATTTAAATTCTATAAAAATTTAATAAACATTGGCGAACGCCACACACAACCTCTGTAAGTAGCTAATGTACATTGAAATGCGAGGGCTAGATTTGGCAAATTTAGATCAATTTATCACGATTTTAAAATACAGGTCGTCGAGATATGCATTACGCTTCGAAATACATTAGCAAAAAGGCTACTCATTGTTTCATTGTTTTAAAATTTTTCACCAGCTCTCCCAAATGGTATGCACATTGTTTGCAAGTCCATCATTTTGTGGGCATACGTTCTACAAGCCTTTTGTACAAAATGATCCAAAATGTCATAACTTGTGACACTAGTGTGAAGTCAGCCCCCATTTTTTTCATTTTTCTCAAAATAAGTGCTGGTGAAAACGAAAAAAATAGATGTGCAAACGAGTGGTGGAAAGGAAAATTACGGTCGCACGGGAAGGGTAAGCACTTCACACGGGGCTACAGTTTGTTCGAGTCTCTGAGTCTTGTAGATTTCAGACCCCTCTTGAACATAGAGGTAGAAAAAAACAAACATAATGTTGATTTTGTAATTTTTTCTAATCAATATTAAAATACTTAAATGGAAAGCGTACATAATAAGATATTTAAAACAGTAGATTTTAACTTAAACCACTTATAATTAAATACTTAATTACCATGAGTAATCCATTTAAGGATTAAAACAAACTAACGTTTAATTCAAATAATGAAAGGAAAATTATAAAAATATTTACTTTTTAGTATAAAAACCGTAAAATAACTGTATATATTATTAACATAATTATATGTCGCGAAAAAAGTGAAAATTGATTAACTATTACGATGATTTCAGTTTTCAATTCTCAACTCACAACTTACATAAAATTGTACTTTGCATAAAATTATTTTCTTTCATTGCTATGGTTATGAAATAGACCACTTTATCAATCAATTGACATATAAGTCTGTGAATGAATGGTATATGATTTAACATAGGAAATTTCTCAAACTAAAAATAATTACTAATGCAATATCTTCGATCATTCTCGACAAATTTCAATCCAATAACTACAGTAAAATGTCATTCTTTAATTATTCAATTATTTTTTGTTTGACATTTGCTATAGAATTTACATGCAAACAATTGAACAAATAAAACAATTTTAGATAAAAAAAAGTTCATTCCACGTACTATACACGGAAACAAAATCACTTTAATTTCAGGTAATTAAAAAATTATTTACTTAAACGTTTTCTATCATTGTAGTTATTTTTGTGTGATGTTACAATGCCCATAGAGAAAACTGTGAAAGTTTGAAAATAGTTTGAAAATGGTTGTACAAACCGAAACATGTCACGACGTAATTTTTAATAAATAATAAAATAAACAGTGGAATAATGCAAAATATATATCCTTGAAGTTTTCTTCAGTCATTATCATGGATTTCCATAAAGTAAAGCTCTCTTCAATAAATTATATAAAAAATCTTTCATGTTATTTAAAATAGCAAAATAATTTATTAAGATCTTTATCAGATTTGACTTTATTTATCTAAATAAAAATGACATTTTAAACTGAATAAGTTATTAAATGAACCATAAAAATCGTGTATTTTGTAATTTTAAATAAAACATGAAAGATTCAAGCCGGTATGTTTTTCTATTTGTATTTGACTATATCATCATCAATATTTTATTTGTATCTAATGAATATAAATAAGATGATACTAATTACTGGATTTTAAATATGCAAAAATTATTTTTTAAATTCAAAAAAAAAAAAATTTTTATGTAAAATCAAATTCAGTTAATGACATATGTTCACTTTTGAAAGTCTGTACATATATAATAGACATATATTAAACAACTCAACCGGAAATGGTACATCAATTTTTTTTTTTTGAAAATTATTATTAATTATAAATATTCATATATATCTACGATTATGAACACATATTTATAATTTTACATAATATATGTATATTTAAATAAGTACTTTTTATTTCAAAATAATTATTATATTATTAATTCATGATTATAACTATGTGGAGGAGAGACATCACGTACTACATTTATTGATTTCTTCATAGCTTTTTATTAATAAGTTATTATTTATTATTAATTAAATATTCATATTCATTATTAGATACATTATAAATAGATTAGAAGAGCAGTCAATATATTTAGTATACTAGAGGTAATTTGGATTATTCAGATATCCCAGATAAAGAAAATGTTATCTCAGTTTTTTAACCAAAGAAACAATTAGTGTAAATATCGAAGACTAATTTCATGCTGGAACAATCTTAATACAGAACATATCATTTTCTTAATGAGAGCTAAGAAGTCTATGCACTGTAATTAGACCAATTTAATTAGTAATCAATCAACGTTTCAATATAAATATAAATAAATAAAATTGAACAAGTATTACACATACATTAAATATTTGAATTATATTATTTAATTACATTTACAGTAAAACTAAATAACAATAGTTAACAGTTTCAAAAATATGTGTTTGTGTACTTGTGTACACATTTTAATAAGGGTTGCGGACTATTAAAAATAATAAATATTTAAGGTAGAGTGAAAGAGAGTTAGCGCATAATATCATTTGTCAGGCGAGGATAGCGATTGCCGGCTACATAACATGCAATAACAAACGTTATTTTATTTAAGAAACAAGTGAACGAAAATCAATTAAAAATACTGGCGGTCAAATTTTGATAGGCAACCTGGTAAATATATATTCTCCAAATTATAAATAAAAATAAAAAATTTGGTTTTAAGCAAAAAAACGATGAGCGCACTAATCCTGTCTTAAACTATTTGAACATCACTTTCGATATATTTCCTTGCTTGTTTCGTACTTTTTGAGCACATTTCCGTAGTATGGTTTTACTTCTTTTAAAAGTTTTAATTTAATTATTCTAATACATACACATGATTTTGTTAGGATGCAAATACTATGTTGTATTTGTAGTGGGGTCTGACTGTAAATTAATTTATATATAACACTTTGATCGCGGTTCAGTATAATACTTAGTCCCAGTTCCCTGAATCATATCAAGTCCATATACTTTTAAACATTTGTACATAGCTTAATTATCGTTTGTGTAACAATTTTTCGCAGATAAAATTTTCGACTGTCCCCACAAGCTTCAAATTCATGAACAGCTGTTTTTTTATTGTCGGAAGATCATTTAATTACAGATTCAAAAACGATTTTCTCCAACATGAGAGTAAACGGAATGTTGTTTACCCGACAACATCAAAATTGCTTTTGTTCACAATGTTCAGGTTTTCGGAGACAACAGACACCCGATTTTTCTCGGACAAAATGTTTTTGCATTTGTTATTGAATAATCTTCCCACTACACTAGCAAAAAATCGAATGTCTGTCAATCAATTTGAGACTTCTGGGAACAATTGACAAATTTTACGGATTCCGAAAATGAATTTTTGTAGAAGTAAAATTTATTACACAAATCATAACTACATAAATTTTTAGAAGTGTATGTAGACATGATATAATTATGGACACCCTGCCTAGCTGTGAAGATAATACAAAATTAAATACAGTATTATGTGTGTAATTAAAAAAATAATGAATTGACCGTTTAAAGAATCTTGTTAGCCCTCAAATATTATAAATACCTTAAAACTAATATCTATAATTTTATAATAGAAATTAACTAATACAATTATAACTATATTTAATTATTCAGAAGCATTTTCAGTAAAATTCAGGTTGCTGTTTGCTTTAGGTGGTAGATCAAGGTGACTGAAAATGAGGAGTGTTAAATTAATTTTTGGAACAAAAAAATCTTGACACAATAATCTTTTTTTTTATATTTAATTTTATGTCAATTAGAATTATAGATGAATCAAATTTCATCTCAATGGGATAATTTTTTTAAAACTTTTTTTAATTTAATTAAAAATACTGGCGGCCAAATTTTGATAGATGAACCTGGTAAATATATATTCTCCTAATTATAAATAAACATTTGGTTTTAAGCAAAAAACCGATGAGCGTAGTAATCCAGCAGCGGGGATCTTTGACTAACTTGTCGATAGTCACAGTAATCTATATACTGATTAACGCCCGGAGGTGTACAATTAGGTACATGTTAACAAAATTATTTGACTGATTCAATTTGTATGCAAAGGAAAGTTTTATAGCTTAAGGCTGGTAAAAATTCGTTATGCATGCATGAAATAAATAATCATACTGAAATATTATTTTTAAAATATTTAAAATAAATATAAAATACTATTAATTAAAACATTTCAAATAATTAGTAATTATGAAATTGTAAATTTTTAATGCCTATTATGTAAAAATTTCATTACAAAAATAGGTAAAAATACTGTACATATTTGAGGATTGGAGTGTCCCGAAAAACATTTTTCAAATGACAATTTTTTGTTTGTATTTAAGAATTGTTTTTTCCCTCCCTTGCCAACCGTTTTCAAATCAAGATTTCGCATGCTTAAGTTCATAACATTTGAGTAATTAATTATTGAGTTACTTGTGCAAGAAAATACTAAGAAATGCAATGCAATGCAATGAGTATATTGCATTAGAAACTGTTTTTATTATAGATGAGTCATATTTTATTCTAAATACCCTTAAAAGTGACTAAATTGGAAATATTAAAAAACAAAACAAGTGGTTCAAGGTACGACCCACAAGGTCCATTTGACGAACTTCCCAAAAAGGAGTATAAAAAAATAATATTTTATTTATTATTATGAATATTTCTTGTTGCATATTAGTTTTTTCTTATCCTCAACAACAAACAGCTGGATCGATTTAGATGTCAAATAAATCAGTGTTAAGTTACTACGCATCGAATTAAAGTTTCAAACACACACTGTGGAAACGTTGGATTTGGTTTCTAGTGGCCTTGAAAGTGGTCAGTGAAAATTAAAATATGCATTCTATACAAATTACCTCATAAAATTTGAATACTGTATATAAATTTGTATATAAAATATAATAATGAAAATAATCAAAATTTTGTATATGACCAAATCGACATATTTTAATTAATTATTTCTGTAAATGACTAATTTAACTTATCGGTATAAATAATAAACAATACTTATTGTATATACACTGTATGTACTATAAGTATGGTACATAGTATATTCAAACTGAACGCAAGGTATCTAACAAAACGTATTGTTAATTTTAAATTCAATAAGCCAATTGATATGAAATACTAATATTATTAATAATCAATTTTGAATAAATATATATATATTTTTTATATAAATTTGTCAGTTGCCAAAACTGTGTAAAAACTTTGAGAGTGTTTTCAAATACTAGACGTTAATTTTGTAAGTATTCTATTTAGAAATATTACTAGTGAGTTAATTATTTTTTTCATAAATATTGAATTATTTTGTTTGTCAAATCTAATTCATAACAAATCTTATATTTTATATAATAAATTAATAAATAAATATATTATAAATTAGTTAAGATTATAGTATTAGATAAGTACATACAAACATTTTTGTATTTAAATCTAATATCAAATTTTATTTAAGTAATTCGTTTTTCTAAATAATTCAGGAATATTCATCAATAAATTGTTGCTTTCATCATCATAATCAGATTCCAATAAATAAATAAATGACCATGAATATAATATTCTTCAAATATTTACATTAAATTTCTTAATAATATTCAATGTCAAAGTGAAAGTGAATAAATTTATATACACAGAAACAAACACACCATACATGTAACTTAATTTTACTAATAATTATTCACAAATAATTATTAAAATTTTTATTTTTTGTTTTTTTTATATATCACAAAAGTGTCTTCAAAAAAAGTGTACGGGGCTTAATTAGTTATTAAACCATTATTCAAATCAATAAACATATTATGCTTGAATTATTATTTTACTGGTATTAAAACATTTTACTCAATTAAAACAAAAAAGTCGACTGCGTTTAAAGTAAACTTTAAATAAAAATTAAAAAAAAAAAGATACTAAAAAGTAAAAAATAATTTTAAATTAAAAGTAATTCTATAAATAATGTCCTTGCAACCAATTATCTTTCGATATTGATGACACGAATGAATTGTTTAACTAGAATATGATTGAATTCAACTTAAAATGATAATTGGAACAACGAAACTATAGAAATTCTTAATTTAAAATATTTTTTTACCTTTTAGTACATATTTTTGAAGTTATACTTCTTTTGGCGAGTTTGGACGAGAAAGAATTTGTGAGCTGCGCCATAAAAACGACATGATGAAGTTGGCTACAGAATAGAATTAATAATATATAATTCTTTAAATGACTAAGTTAACTTATATACCTTTTTGATTAATTTTAATATTTTTCTTCGATCTTTACACCAATTTTGTTTTTTGAAATTTTTTTTTTCAGGCGCCAAAGAAGTATAACTTTTAAATCTCGGTAAGAAGTATATTTTTTAGCAAGAATAGCGTCTTTATTATTTCTGAAAATAAACCCTATTCTTATCCGCATTTTTGTAAAATAGAAGCTATGGACACGTACGTATTTTTTTTTTTGTATAATTTGCAAAATATTAAACAGTTCATTACCATCAGAAAATTCTTATAAAATTATTCAAACAATAAATAAATTCTTATTTACAATTCATTAATAAAAAAAATCTGCATGACGTAATTATATATGATGACATTACAACTTGACATTTATCTCTTGAAGTTTTTTTGGTTTTTACGTTACGCTAAAATATGTCCAGCGAAATTCCAATATTGACGATGATTCATACTTAAAAAATTTAACAAATTCAATGACATTTTAAATTTTAAGTAATATCATACATATTTTTGTCAATTGATTATGATTTGTCTTTTACATATTGCTTATAGTACGAGATTCCGCTGCAGGATTTTTGCGCTCATCGGTTTTAAGCTTAAAACCAAATTTTTATGTTTATCTATAATTAGGTGAATATATATTTACCAGGATGTCTATCACAAATTATTTTTAATTGATTTTTGGTTCTAAAATGAAGGGTGGGTCATAAAAAAATTCGCCCGGTATTTGCAGGGCATTTCTTAATACAATTTGACACAATTTTGGCATAATTTAATACAATTTGGCACAATACATTGGCATAATGTGCATCTCTATTTTTGTACACGCAAGTACCTTTAGGTCCTGCTCAAAATCATGTTCCAGTGAAATTCATAATTATTTCATTTCACCTAAAGCGAATATTGAGAACACAATTTTTATCAAAAATATCAGTTATGGCCAAAAAATTGTGAATCATTTGTACTTCTTAATATTTATAGAAACAATATGAATCTGTTTTGAATTTTAATTTCAGATGTTCCCAGCACATTTTTGAATTTAAATAATCTGAATATATTACAAGAATATTAATTTTAAAACTAACACAATATTATTCATTTTGATTGCAATTTCGATATAAAATCAAGGACAAAGGTTCAGTTTGTTTTGTTCAATAGAAAATAAGTAATAAAAATTTATAACAATGTTTTATAAGTAAATATAATTATTGGCAATATTCGTTTAATAGCTACCGTAATAATTTATATTGATTATCGAATATATAGAATTCACGTGTCGCTGTGTATATTGCCAAAATCCTCCGAAACGACTAGACCGATTTTGCATGAAATTTTCTGTGCATATCGGGTAGGTCTGAGAATCGATCAACATCTATGTTTTATTCCCCTGAATCTTAAGGGTGACCTACCTCAAATTTTTTTTTGTGGCTTTAAAAAATACAATTTTCACTCTTCTAGCATAAACCTCAAATTTTTAATCGCGATTTTAGTATTTTTATATAAACAATATCAAAATATATTAATACTTTATTTGTATATAGGCCTGAAAAAAATTAATCTACGGGATATTCTCACCTGACGTGCGAAGCAAGCTCTTTTTGGGCTAAAGGACTTTCTTAGTTCCCTTGAACGCGATGTGAGCACGTAGGTTGAATGCCGAATTATGCCCGGATGTCGATATACTTTTTTGATGGCCAAAAATTCCTTCTCCCCTATTTCTATTCGATGTATGCCACAAAGAAAATTTGTATACATCTTAAAACATAAAAAACTGATACAATTTCTTAGTCGTTTTTCGGGGTGAGAATAATTTTTCTAACTTAAATCAGTAATGTTAACGTGTAAGTAATGTGTGTTAGCATGCAAATGTATTCAGTTACGTCTCTAATAAAAACAAAATTGTTATACTTACAATTTTTAATTAATAAAAAAAAAATTAAAAATATCAATCAAAAACACAACACAAAAAATAAAATTTTTTAATTAGTTAAATTTATTAAAAAAAGGTTCATCACATAGCACCTAAAACGTATAAACAAAACAACAACATGGTCTGATTTTAGTTTGCTCAAAGAAATTTAAAATTTCACTCACTATAACAAGCCAAAAACAAACACAAACAAACAAGCAACAGGTGCGGTGCGCGCTACGCGTGTGACTGGCAACAAACAATAATATAATGACAACAATTAATTATACAAAATCAGTTAAAACGCGACCTAGTAAAATGATGTTTACTTTTTATTTAAGGTAGATAAGGTGGAAGTATCGGTTAGTTATGGTGTTGAAAGTCGTTTGTTTAATCGTCAGTTGCGGCATTCATTATTATTTTTATTTTACTACTACTACTATTTGTAAAAGTAGTGGAAGAGAAATTATTATTCTTTGTAAAATTGTGAATTTGATACTAAATGTGTATGCGTACGAACTTCAAATATATGCTGATTCATTTCTGACTAGAGAAAATATATTTTGGCTGCTATATTAAATTTATTTATGAAAACAGACACATCATAAATTTATGGAAGTTCTAAAACAAAATTTTATGTTTATTTATAATTGGGAAAATATATATTTAGCAGGTTACCTATCAAAATTTGTCCGTCAGTATTTTTAATTGACTTTGGTTAAGAGATATCGTTTTTAAAAATTTATTATCATATATGGTTGCCTAATTAAATTAGCCCGCAAATAAGAATTGCTGGCTGATAAAAAAAATAAATATCTAAGACTATATAAAAAAATAAATATATAGACTGAAAGAGAGTTATCGCGTAACATCATTTGAGTATTTATTATAAGTCGTCTCTATTACTCCCCGGTGGTTGAGAACACTAAATTAGTCAGTCAGAATTTTACTCTAACAGATTCTAGCTGTCAACTGGTTTATTTAGCGTTTGCTGTAGAGGCGGTATTATTTTTTTCAAATGCCTCAGACTCATTTTAGTGTTTTTGTCCAGTTTTAACGGTTTTTATCGCTTACCAGCCTTAAAGTGCGTACTTCTCCCCTTATGCTTCCTGACAATTTAATAAGATTTAGTATATCTAATCTTAATTAGACCTTGAATGATGACTTGGAGTGTGGTTTTTGTGATTGGATAAGAAAACCTAAAAAACCATCGAAAAGTTCAAAAATTTTTTCGCTATTTATGGGTTTTCTAGGATAATTAAGATCTGCAAAATTCAAAAATAACATTTATTTTACTATCGGTCGATTAGTTTTTGAGTTAAGGTATGAAATACAACCGCTAAATCGGCCTCTAGATCGGATTTTTGCCGATATTTCAAGAACTAAGCATCCGATCTTTAAATAGATAATATTTTTGAAATCTACGGGTCAAAATACACTTATAACCATAGTTGTTTCGAAATCGGATTAAAAAATTTTTTTTCGAATTTTCGCAATTTTTTTAGGCCTTTGAAAATTTCGAAAAAATTGGAAAAAATTTTTGGATCCCGATTTCGATAAAATACATATGCTAGGGTAATTTTGACCCGCAGATTTCAAAAATAACATCTGTTTAACGATTGGACTAGTAGTTTTTGAGATATTGCTAATAATCCGATCCAGAAGCCGATTTATTGGTTGTATTTCATGCAATATCTCGAAAATTAGTCGACCGATCGTAAAATAAATATTATTTTTGAATTTTTTAGACCTCAATTATACAAGAAACCCCATAAACAGCGCCATAAAAAAAATTTTGAACTTAACGCCGGTTTTTTAAGGTTGAATATAAGATTGTGATTGAGTAGAAAATTCGAAGAAATTTCGTAAAATTTGATTTTCATTTAAAACAATGGTTTAAAAATGATAAAACATAAATTCCGATATTCTTCATATGATTTAGAACGATGTTGGTATGTACAGTGCGTTTTGTGACATATGAGAGGGAAATACACTTGGCTGCTAGATTAGGAGAAATAATAATTTCAAAATAATAGTGGTATATTACAATCTTACTAGCCAGATTTGATCTGTATTATGGATGTGTGTATTTTTTGCAAACACAAGGGCAGTCAACCATTTATATAAAATACATTTTTCATGTCTTCTTCTAATGACTACACAACATAGACATTATTGATAGGTATATTCTTCTAATTAATATCGAGCTTGTAGGGAAAATACAATCATCTTTTTAGCACTGCGAATGGGAAAGCCATTAAACGCGGTGAACGGATCTGATGCCAGTATTATTTGGACTATAGATGTTATCCTTGGCTCTTATATTATGATCATATATAGCTCAGCTTAAGCCCAGAAAGTATGAAGACACTAGTATTGGCATGGACAACTCATTTTGCCTACGGCCTACGAATTGGAAATTTAACCAAACTTTAATGTGTTTTGGATAATAGATAGTTTTATTTGAACCGTTTAGTTTAATTTAATATTGAAAAATTTGTTCGCGGGCCAAATAAAATCAATAAACGGGCCAGATTATGTCCTTGTATGTTAGCCACGACAGAATTCATAAATTCTCCAGCATATCTCTATATCGTAATATAATATAGTGTCGAGAGTTATCCCGTAAGTCGGTGAAAACAAATTGGCTAAATCTGTCAAAATATGATTTTCCGCTAAAACAATCTGAATATAACTACAGTAGGTATTATTCTTCATCTTTATGAATCGTATGCGCAATTGTATTTGTTCCATCTTAATACATACTACATTTAAATAGGTACAAACATAAATAATAATAATAATAATAAAATTGTAATTAACATTTTAAATTGGATGGAACCCAAACCCACAATAGTTATTTATATAAATGGCCTTTTAATGTTTAAACATCGCCTATTGATTATTGTTATTATAAATGGCATAATATATAATCAATATTCATCATCATAAAACATTGAATAATGAAAACAAACCACAATATTTGGTTATTATATAGCTTTTATTCATTGCCATACTATTGAACACTCGTATATAGTTTTCTTATGGAAAGTTGGGAAAAATTCAAAAATGCCGTGGTTTATTCCGAAGATTGATCAGAGGATGGTTCAATGCCAACTTTCTATAGGCGTCCTAAAAACCGCCTTTTATGGTTTATAAATATCTATATTTTACTTTATCTTACATCTCATTAGTTCCGTAGCGGATTTAGGCATAGGCCCGTGAAGCCCGGTCCTAGGGCGGCAAATTTTGAGGGGCACCAAAATGTTCTAGAAGACTAATATTAAAAATCGATTGGGTTTTCTGTAAATTGTAAGGCCAAATTTTAAAGATTATTTTATTGTGCTATCGATATCGGGGCCATATCGTCTCACAAAACAAGATCATTTTATTCATTTTAAAGGTGTACAAGTTTTCTTGTAGATTTTAAAAGCTATTGATAAGAAACATCCGGAAGTAAAGTTTTGATATTGTAGGTAAGATATTGATAAAAGTTAAAAAAACCAATCGAAAACATACACACACAAAATATTTGGTTTTTCAAATAGTGCGAGAATACACTTTCATTTTTTGCCTACTTTTCTCAATAGGGGTCATTACGTTCAAAATTTCAATTTCATTATTGTTTTTATGTAAAAATTTCTAAGCGGTGTAATGAAATTACTCAAGCAATCAATAACATACATATGTAAAATAAACATAAACAATTAAACACATTTTAAAATTGATCATAATAATTTATGTTGTAGAACTGCTTGTGTGTGATGTTCATAGGACATACTGCAGATAGAATAATTTCAAAAGACTACTGCAATAATAGGGTATTTTACTCTGTATGAGAAAAGATTATGATTTAAGGTAGTTTGGTAGCCAAATGACTTAAAGTTAACCCAATATTTTTTTGTGTTTGATCGAAAGATTATAATTAAATGCACCTATAGAAAAATCAGATTTTTTTACTACACCGTTTAAGAGATATTATTAATTAAATTTTAGCAAAAATACACGAGTATCTTTGTTCAATAATACCGGAAATGGAAGGTTTGTATAAAATTAGCAAAGTTGCCCACGCAAAAAAAACTTTTAAATTAATAGAACTATATCCCAAATATACACTGAACAAATTTCAGAATAATTTACCACTTTCGATGTAATTAATTTTTCAATATTGACATGTGGCTTTTATCTCTGTCGTTTAGCGCAGGCACTCTCTCCTCCATATTAACTAGGGGAAAAATGGCGGCTCCATTAAGCGCGCCAGTTTCAAATAGTAACTAGCGTTTTTAATAGTATATAACAACAAAAGGATATTGAACATTAATAAATATAAAATTTATTTATATTAAAATTTAAAAAAATAAATAAATAATTCACAATATAAAAAATAAAGTTAAAGTAACCCTGACAGTTCAGGGTTATGTTTTGATAATCATTTAAAGTTGGTATTATCTAGTGGCAGTTGAGTACTAGTCAATTAAAATTTTATTTATTCCATTATTTTAATTATTTATAATAATTATAATCCGTGCTAAATTATATTAATTAAATTCTTATGTGAATTTCTATCAATTATTATAGTATGCTTCGTATATTTATAAGTTTAAAAAAATTTTTAAAAAAAGTCTTTTATTTGATTTTGGATTGCGGCCTTAATTGAACATAAATTATACTGTACAAAATTAAATTTCTTTTAATTTTCTTAACGTCACATATCAAAAACTAACAAAAAACTCTGTGTCAATTTAGTCTAAAAACAAGAGACATCTATCTAGGCACTAGTCTCAATTTTGCATAATTCGATTTCCAATTCAAACCTGTAATATTTTTAGTTACTAAAAAATTGAATAAATCCGCAAATCTCTTTATCCTTTTCTTCAAATCGTCTCCATTGAAAACTAACAAAATTTGTGAAATTATTTTTTAGTAATTATAATAAATTTCTGAAAGATAAAACACTTTTGAAAATAGTTTTCCTGATATACATAAAATATACAAAGTAATTATTACAAATTTCTATTGTGGTCTAGTTATGAAAATGCCAACAAAAAAACTAATTAATTGTTACAAAAACCAAATGTTTTTCACGTAAAGGTTTGTTTAAAAAAAAAATGCATGTAAATTATAGTTTATGGTATAAATATTTAATGAACGAAGGATTTCCTTTTTGCATAAGTTCCGCCAAATTTCGATTTCACCACTGTATTAAAAAATAAATAAAAAAACTTACTAACAAATTGTTAGATACCTACATTGAATAATGGCTAATAAATAAATAACTTGTTATAAACATAATTAAAATATTTATTATTTTAAACTTTTAATACATTATTTATATGTTCAATGAAAATATATTATAGTCTAAGATCCCGCTGCAGGATTAGTGCGCTCATCTGTTTTTGCTTAAAAACTGTTTTTATGTTTATTTATTATTAGGAGAATATATATTGACCAGGTTGCCTATCAAAATTTGGTTGATAGTATATTTAATTAAATTTTTTTAAATTAGGGTTACTGTTAAAAATAATAAATATTTAAGATAGAGTCAAAGAGAGTTACCGCGTAACATCATTTGTCAGACAGTGCTATGCTTTTAATAGAATATTCATATAAATAACCGAAATGTAGACGTTATTTTATTTATAAAACATGAAAGTAAACGATATTGTTTACCAAAAATCAATTAAAAATACTGGCGGCCAAATTTTGATAGGCCACCTGGTAAATATATAATAAATATATTTTTAAGCAAAAAACCGATGAGCGCACTAATCCTGCAGCGGAATCTCATACTATTATATCTATACTTTTTTTAATTTAAAAATGATATCTTCCAAATTTCTAAATTTTTGACAAATAATTTATTTAAACAATTAACAGCATACGTATTTTAATACGAAAATTGTCAATTTTAGCTTTCTGAAATTCAAGTGGTGATTTTTAATCCGAAAATCGTAATAAAATATTATAGATACGGGTCATTCTATACCAAATCATCAAATGTTTCGCGTTGGCACATAAAAATAAGTTTGAAATTACGTATTTCAAACTCATTGTGTTATGATATTTCGATGTTGAAAACTGAAAAGTCGTAATGTAATATCTTTATTTTCTCTATGATAATCATACATAGATAATACAGATTGATCATAATGTACTCATTTTTTATCAAATAAAAATAAAATAAGACAAATAGGAATTGATATAAAGCATATTCTTTAAATTATTTTCTCAAAATGTTTTTATATTATCGTATAAACCAAATAATAAATATATATATATTATTACTACAATAAAGCTACTTTTCATCGACAAGTAAAATAAATCTTATATTAACAAATTCATTATTTTATATTTATCTAAATATTAATAATTTAGAATATTTGTTTTATCCTATAATATTATCATACATAATAATATATTAATACATAGAGATAATTATAAACATTTTATTCAAACGTTATATTATTTGCAGTATAGATATAAGAGATATGGATTAGTAGTCATTGTTGTTTTTCCTATACTCACAATGTGTAAGTATAGTGCGTGTCAGCGACATCTATGCTATTTATACCATTTTTACACCAATGCTTAAGGCTCAAACCTAATTAAAAATTTTTTTTTTTAGTTTTTACATAGATAATAGATATTGTCTTACAATACATAATTTTTTAATTTCATTGAAATCATCGTGTTTGGAGGAGCCTGTATTTGACAGATGACAATTTTGAATTATCATTAAAATTATATCTGTTTTATTGTCAATATATTCATATACTATTTAGTTCTCAAAAAAAAATCATAAGTTCTTTTGAGGGTACTGCATCTTGTCTTCAAGTTATTCAAAGAATTAGTTGTCCACATATTTTATGTCTATGATTTGCATTCTCGTAATTGACAAACTTAAAATACACTTTTCAAAAATTCCCTTCGTGCTGATTATAATTTTTTGGTTTATTATTATCTATGATTTTTAGTTTTTCATAGATAAGAACACACTCTGTAAAGTGCATGAAGAAATGAAATATAAAATTTTAAGTTAATATTTGACCATATTACAATCAAATTCACAAAAGTGATTAATTAAAAAATGATTGATTTACAAAATTAAAGGAGTGACAATATTCAAAAATGAATGGAGATATACCATATTTAACAATTATATCTATTTATATATTGTCATTTAATGTATTTTCAACAAATTCTCGAACATCAACACTTTGGAAATTAAATGCTGAAGAGGAGAAAATTGTTGAAGCTAGTCCATTCCATCAGGTTGTTACTATACCGGGTGGTGTATCTGATGGACAATTTGTAACCGAGGATGATCCTATTTTTAATATTATAACCTCAACGGTACATTTTGGTGAATTTTGGACGAAACAAAGTTTAGAATATTATTGTACGGATTGTCAATCATTGCAAAATGGAAAACATACTAGCGATAAGTAAATACTTGATATATTGTTTTGTTGGTGTAGATTATAATTCTTTGGCCATTAAACTATGTCAATTATTATATTCATGAAATTTCCTTTTAGTTCTATCAAAGTTTGTAGTCGAATTTACACAGATACTCAATATTTCACTTAGTAATCTTTATGTTATTATATTCTTTATAACATGTATACATTAATAAAATCAACCCCCGAATCAATGATATATTTATTTGAGTGCTTATTGGATTGCCAATATAAAATTTAATAATAATGATCATAGAAAGTTTGTTTACTAAATAAAATGTTGATAATCTAAAACCTGATGGCATTTTAATGCTGTCACCATAAAAATATAATTTAAAAAAGTACAAAGAAATAAATCCCTACACAATTACGCACTGAAAAAGCAAAATATTCAGTTAGTTTGTTTACGTTAATCTGAGTTTGGGATATAAAGACGAATTAAGAAAAAAGAGATCTATATTAAATAATATCTCTACTCAAATACAAAATACATTTTATTCCTTCCGATTTTCACAGAAAAATATCAAAAAATAATTTTTAGAAATTTAGCATGCACAATTTTAACATGAAAACGGAAGCTTGTCAAGATTATGTACTTTTTTCGTTTTTTACTATCTCAAGATATTGCAGTAAATTTCCTATCTAATCTATCACTTACCCAATCAGCACGAAATAAAAATCAAATTAATTTGTATTTGCGATATAATTTCTTGATAAGAAATCTGATCTTTGATTTTCTGATTAATTTAAGGTAATTAAAAAATATTTGATATGTTTTGCAGATATGACAAGAACGGCACTAATATAAATTCGATAAGAGATAATGATAACAGTGCCACAATTGCGGACGACGAAGTTTTAGATTGTGGAAAAACAGTTAACTTTACATATTATGATAGTTTGGCAGGAGTTGCATTACGACATATGCATCCAACAGTGCCAGAGCCAAAAGTTGCTCAGATATTTACCAAGAAAAAAAATAATAAAAATGGTGTAGCCGAATTTGATGTGAATGCATTAGAAAGACGACTTAAAAAGGCAAAAAGAGAGGTAAATATTTGTTTTTTTTTGGATATTAAGAATTAAGTTTCTAAATATAAAGACAGACTAATTTAAAATTCTTACTAACTCGTTGATGAAAAATGAATAATCTTCTAGAATTCAGATTACATTTTGACAAATAGTAATCTACTTCGCTACTAGTCGCCCGATCTACAGGTTTGCAGAAAAATCTATGCATCCATTCACATGAAGATTTTACCGATCCATAGGAAAATTTTCTCGACCCACGAATCCACAGGAATCTTTTCAAATTTTTTTCCTTCCCTTTCGGATCTCATAACATAATTCCTCGTATTTATATTTTTTAGTATTATTGAATGTACTTTTAGTTGGGTGGGAGTGGTATTTGGACTCGTGCTTAGAGTCTGTGTATTAATAGTCCAGTTATCACGGATCTGCGAGCTTTGTTGATCCTTACGTTCACTCTGTGATTAAAATACTAAGATGATATTTATACAAATGTTAATATAATAAGAATTCATACAATATAATGAATCAGAAAGAGCTTTCCGTAGATCGGGCAGATAGTCACGAAGTATAACCCAACACCAATTCAACAGCACCAGAAGTTAAAATCTCAAATGTTTTGATTCAAGGTTCCCTTTTTTTTATGCCTGTATAAATAATTTATAACTAGGAAAAAAAAATTTCTTCTGCTACTATATAAATAATTTTTTATCTAAATATTTTAGAAACCCAAATCCATTCAACTTTACAACCAGATTGGAAATTTTTGGCGCATAAAAGGTGATGCTCATAAATCAATAGAATGTTTTCGACGAGCTTTAGCAGTTTCACCTCATAACGCAGAGGTAATTTTTTCAATTTATTTATTTTTAAATTTTCTTTCTCATATTTTTGTACTAGCTATTCCAATAACGAAAAATTCCTAAAATTTTTGTCGTTAATAGAAAAAAAACTTGTTAATATAAAACAATCAAATTTCAACAATAGGATAAGTGGTTATTTAATTATATAATGATAAGTGGTTATTTAATTATACAACTTACTGAGCACCACAACGTATTTGCACCAAGCTTTTTTCGCATGGTTGATTGAGTTAGTTTTATGTTCTTCGTTAAAAATCTTTATATTTAAAGAATGTGAATATCGTCGATTCAATATCATTTGACAATTTCCTTTAACTCATTGTTATTGAAACACCTAGTTTATACAAATAAATATATATTTACAGGTGTTGCTAAATTTAGCAAAAGTATTATTTGCTGTACAATATTTTGATGACGCCATATATGTGGCACAACGTTCGCTAGAAGTACAACCACCTGATAAGAATGCATGGCAACAATATTATACATTAGGTGAAATATTTAAAGCAAGTGGTCGATTTCAAGAAGCATCTATACATTTAAGACATACGTTAGAGTTGCGTCCTGAATTTGAGCCTGCAATTACAGCGCTTAAAGAAGTTGAATCATTGCCAGAAGCTGCCATTCATATGTATACGTTAATCATTATTATATTATTGGTATGTTATCTTATTTATATAATGGAAAAAGTTTTTAAAATTCTGAGATTTACTTATTAAATCCAATATCAATGGAATCATTAGAAATTATGAAAATTTTTGCACGCAAACACAACACAATAAAATTTTGAAGATGCAATTAGTATGTAAAATTAGTAATATGAAATAAAATTGAGATGTTCTATATGTCAGAAATATAATACTTGTTTTTAAGTCTGGACGCATACGATAAGATTTTTTGATCAGAAAATCTGATGTCTTATGGAGAAATCTTACTGTGTGTGGAGTTTAATGTAAAATACGTACTTAAAGTTACATCTGTTTTTCTGATTAAACAAATCTTATCGTGTGTGCTTATGCTAAAACGAGTTATTTTTCTTTATCATGTGGGAAATGCTAATCCTGGGTGTATCAATGCAAATAGTTCCAATTACTAAAATTATTCTTTATTAAATATTCTAAATCTATGTTTTTATTTTCTTTAGGTTGTTGGTGTTTTATTGGTAATTGTAGCTTCAGTTGATTCGAATCTAGAAGCTGAATTATCAGAAGTGAAAACTCATCAACGTCATTTTAATAGAGCAATGGCAATGAGATCACTACGTCGTATGTCTTTATCATCCCGATCATTGCGAACTAAAAAGGCAGGTGGTTGAAAAGTAAAACAAAATCAAACCACCGATAAATTTGCTCTCCTCGTTGAATAAAATTCATAATATGCTTTAATTAGAATGTATCTAAATGTTTGTAGTTTAATAACTTATTAATACGATAATTATTTTTTTATGAGTTCGAATTATTAGTCTTTCGAAAAATGCGTTACTTAATTCGCTTGATTTCTGAATGCTTTGTATAAAGTTTTTTTTTTTTTTTTTAATCTGAATAGTAACTTTTTTATTTTACATTAATTGAAACGCGATATTTTACCTCATGAGAATATAACAGAGTTGTGTATCTATTCGTGAACTAGCATTGTTTATTTTTTTGGCGTTTTTATTCAATATTTAAAATTGTTTATTTGGACACATAGATATTTATTTAGAGATATAGCTCACTAGGCAACCTTACGCCAAGCTAAGGCTAGTACAAATCATTCAAATACATACTTGCCCTTAAACAGATGCAAACCTAAAATAAACTATAACATGCTGAAATAAAAAAATAGGTCACTTTAAAAAACTATAATTAATAGTAAGAAAAGGAGTAAATAGAGGATAAAAATCTACCCGGAACCCTTACCGAAATAGGGTTCTATAATTTAACATCTTAAGAATTGGTTAAACGATGAATTTTCTTTGAAAAATTTCAATTATATTTTAAAACATTGAACGTAAATATTAAATACAGAGAACTATAAATTGGTAAACATTTAACTTTTATTTCATATTATAACTTTTTTTTATCAAGAAAATCTAAATCATATTAGTATAACGATAAGGCAACCGAGCCACGATACGACGGCCATAAAAACGTGTTTTGGTACCGGCTCAATATTGACATATGTGAGTCTACCTTTAATCGAAATATTCTCAAAATTAAAAACGACAATTAAAGAAGCCCTATCTCGTTTAGTCTATTCGCTCTTTTTCAGCTCTTCATAAGTTTTGAGATAATCTGAATTTAACAGTTTGGGGCACAATGTGCAGAAATTATTTTATCATATAAAATAAAATTGAATTAAAAAATTTCAAACAGTAAGAGTGTCAGAAGCACAGAATGAATCATTTCTATTTAAATAATTGGTTAAAATTGGTTTGAATAAAAATTAAAATTAATTTAATATTAAAATACGTATCTCTTTAACTATACTTTAAAATTAAAATCATTTTAGAGCGTGAAATACCTATTAATACAGAGTAAACTTTTATGCATACGCAAATTTCATTAAATTTGGATAATTATTTTTAGATTTTAGAGATTGCACGAATATAAATGTTAATTAAAAACCAAAATTAACAACACAACTCTGATATAAATCTCAAGATTCGTTTTGTTTAAATGGTTCAGTGTTGAAGTTACCTGTTATAACTTGACGTTAAGTGAATCTAAGTAGCATTTAAGTGCCATATTTTTATTCAATATTGAAATACTTGTGTGGGTATATCTTCTATAAATTTAACAAATATGGATTTTAAATACTAAGTGTTTTTTAGATAATTTAATGTAGATGATAAACACATCAGCTGTATAATTTACTAATATCGTGATTTAAACTCAATGAATTTAGTTCAAGTTTCTTGTGTGACTGATCTATTTCCTCCATAAACTAAGTCAATTACCTAAAATTTGTACTTCCAAGCATCTAAGTAGCAATAAATTTATTGTATGCTTATTCCAATACACTTATGATCGGTATCAAACATTTTTATCATCGGATAAAATATTTATCCTGATTAAACTACCCAGGCAATATTTGAAGATGAGTTAGAACGAGACTGCGTATTTGGGATTGAGATACCATGGATCGAGCTACTAGCACGGGTATGCGTATGTCGGGTTGAGAAAACATGGGTCTATGAGTTTTTTTTTTGGGGAATTATATTAACATTATGATCAAACTGTGTATTTGTAGTCGAAAGTCTTTCAATAAATAATTTTATTTTAATATTTAAATTATAATCTGAGTTACTTAGTATTCGAAAAATGTCTTAAATTGGTTGTGTCGAGTGAGCTTCAGTTTGTAAAATTCTATTTTACTTATAGTTATATATATTTTGTTTAACAAGTGTATATTGTGTACTTAGCGTGTAAAGTACGAAGAAATCATAGCGTCTTTCTTTTTTTATTGTATATACAACGAGTCGTTGTTTTTCTAAATGTTATTAACTTTGTTTTTCTTAATGATATTTGAATATTCTATTTATAAACGTTATAAACGATAAGCAAGATATTGTGTAGTAAAACAACCACAGAGTTCTTACACATGGTCGATTGGACATTGAAATTATACAACCGATGTATGTTTATTTCATAGAAAAATTGATTTTAAAATTAGAAAATATCACGTGAATTGTTGAGGTATATTTATTGCACTTTATTTAAAAAAAAACTAGAAATAACATTTTTAATTTTCAATTATAAACAAAAAAAATTCTGACTATATTTTAAGGCGTTTTTTTTATATTTTTTTTAATATTATCGTGTGATATACGCTTATTTCTTTTTGTTGGTTGTGTTGTGTCAGATTTTAGAATTATTTTTTTTTATTTTATAATCGAATTCAAGAGTTTCATTTTGGAACTGTTTTTTTTTTTTTTTAATTATTTATTATAAACAGAGCAATAATGATTATTGAACATTTTGTTTATTGCAAAAAAAAAAAAGAAGAATAAATTAAATACTCAATTACGAGATACAAATTTTGTATATTTAAATTGATTTACAAGTAATAAAATATCTTTAAAAAAATTAACGTAACTTATTGTAGTAATATTCATTTTTAGCAGTATAATGATGGTAAGATATTTATGCTGTAGTAAACACGTCTATAAAGGAATAACTGGTATAGGTTTTAATACAGTAAACAACGACAAAAATTGGCTGTTACATCCGATTTTTTAAGATAAACTATTTATGTTTGAATTTGAGCAACAGCTAGGCAAAAACCCAAGAATTAAAAGTCATATGATGCCATGGTGTGCTTTTTACCTTGGGGATACTATGGGTCTAACAGTTGTCTTCGAATTATTATTCGTTATTGTGTTATTTATCTTTAAATGATTCTACGTCAATTTTCCTACGAATTGGCACAGTTGATAAGCTATAATTCGGTTAATATTATATCTTTAGAAATAAAAAGTCATTTTCTTTGTTTCTTGACTGCTTTTATTTAGCCACACTTCGATTTTAAAACTTCTTGAGCAATTTTTGTTGTGTCCGCCGATTTGTGAAACTCATTCAGGCGGACGCGCATAAATCCACAACTAATGAGCAAATATTTATAAATTTCTAGTGGACAATAATGGAGATACTTCCACCGATACGTAATGTAAATACCATACCAAAATATTAAAATTTAAGCAACTTTGGGAATGCTGTATTCCGTTGTATAGTGAATACTTTAGTCACTGATTAACTTTGGTGTTAAAAAGTGACTTAAAATAAATTTAAAAAAATAAAAATAAAGAAGATCATAAGCATATTTCCCCATTTTAAAAACATCTCATGTAATAATTACCATTCCGGGGCTTTTTACTTAAATGACGATATCTCGGGAATATAGGTAGGTTTACATTAGTTTAAATTATGTGAAAATAATTATTAAAGAACACCATTGAATATATTGCCTAAAGCCTGTACCATCTAGATAAATGCTTGAACCAAAAGTGCAGCCATTTAATAAGTTATTGAAGAAAGGATCAAAAATAAAAATACATACATTTTAGTCAAAAATTGTTTATTTCATTTTGGCGTACAAAGTGAAAATCCTATTACAAGCATATCTGTGTAAGAAAATATTTAAAGCAAATATGAATGTTTCTTTTAATTAATGAAAATCCTAGATGACACGATTGATAATAACTATTAAAAATAAATTTTCAAATAAAAATCCCATAGGTTTATTTAGCGTGTAATGTGTACTTTAAAACAAATAGAATCTAAAATATAATTTTTATTTTAATAAATAACAATTATTTTATCATCTGTACACAATTTTGTTTATTATTATTATTTTTTTTTTTATAAAATATTATGAACAATCAAAAAAGCAATTCTAACAAATTTGATTAAAAAAAAAACAGACCATATATTTTTTTATAATGTTATATGTATTCTGAATATACAATTTGAGGTACCATATACGTCTGTATCAAATTTTTAAATAACAATTATATAGGCAATATTCCTGTAAAATCATCAAAAATGAATCCAGGATAAATATGATGTTACAAATGTGTGTCATATGTTTGTATAATAATATTATTTACGCAGTATCGTGAATACCAAGACGGAAGATATCGTGTTGAAGGAAGAATGAATTTCCAAGTGGCTTTAAAACGAATACTTGAGTATAGGCATGTGGTGGATCTTCATCACACTAAAAAAAAAACAACTATTTTATTCTAATATTCTAGAAAATCTAAAACTTGAGAACACACACACACAAAAATTAATTAAAAACTGGCACAAGTAAAAGTTGGGTAGAAGGTTGCAATAAAAAGTTATACTGGGTCTTGTGTAGGGAGAATCCTTAGGTCTGTTTACAAATTGTGTCGAATTTTAATTGTCTGTTTAAACTGAAGTGAGCTGTTTAAAAAATATGCCAATAATAATAAATCAATATCTTATAGAAGTAAACTGTTCATAAAACGATCAAAACATTGGTTAATTCAGCCTTTTGAGAGTTATAATTAGTAATTTAATGGTAAATCACACAAAATTCAAAATATTCCTTACATAATTTAAACAGTATCGTGAAGGACTAAACGAAAAATATCATGTTGAACAAAGAAACTACCCTCTAGTGGTTTTAAAATAAACGTTTGAATATAAGCATGGGGTAAATCTTCATCCGTCTATTTTTAAAAAAAATTGACTTAAATAAATGATTATAAAAATTAAAAAATATTAAACGATACAAACCTGTAATCTACCAAGTACATTTATTAAAACACCTCCATCAAACATTGGTTGAGAATCAATTGCTGTTATAATTCTATTAATTTTTTGAAATGTTAATGCCTACATGAAATTTAAATTATATTAGTTCAATTTTCAATATTTAAAATCGATAGATGCAAAAAAGTTTCGAACAAATAAAAAGTAGAAGATATTTTTTTATTTTAAAGTAGCAGGGAACTTTTAAATGACGGCTAATATAGAGAAGTGCACTTGGGGTCGGGGGTTGGTTGTTGGCTAGTATAAGATTATTTTGAATTATCAAAAATAGTTAATGAGATGGGTTTTCGAAATAACCTGAAACTTCGAAATAATTATCATCAGTATAAATTACCAAAATGTAATTATTATACCCCCACATTAATATTTGCAATATTCTCAACAATTCGAAAGTTTTAGAAATCGTACTTTTAGGTAGTTCGAAAATAGTAAAGAAACTAGATAACTTTTAAGAAAGCTGTCTCCGTATGAATAAAGGGCTCCCCAAATAAAGTTTTAAACCCTTTTATTATCAAAACTTAATGGACTTATTAGTTACCTTATAAAGCATACTTTAGCGAATTTAAGATTAAACTTTTTGTTAATATAACTAAAATAATTCGATTTTCAAAGTTTAAGCATTCGAATATTAGCGTACTTACCGATTCTACATTATACGAAATAAATTTGTTAACTGCTTAAATTATTATAGAAAAATTTAAGTCTTATTTTAAAGTTTTAAAATTAAGTAAATTAATGTCAACCCGATCAAAATAATTGTGTTTTTCAATCATTCAAAAATTATTAAGTATCCAATATCCGGATCTGAAGATTGACTGAACAGTTCATAACATAATTTTCCGAAAATATTTAAAATAATCAAATTATAACTAAATTTAAATTCGTAACTTTTTGTGCATCGACTTGTTAACTAACGTATTTTGAAAATGTCGGTTATAAAATTTACCGCACTTTATAATGATACTTACATTTAATTTTTCCATAATTTTTATTGAGCCTTGCAATTGCATTCCTTCAAATGTCATAAATGAACTCTCCGTCTATATATAAGAGCACACTAATTAACATATTTACTATTTATTATTTAAGTATTATTGGTATTTTGTACTTACATTGTACATATTCACCAAGTTTTGCCTTTGCATTGGGTCATCGAACATAGCATAATATTGCTGTACAAAGCCTTTACCAATGGCTTCATAAGCTGGATTTAAAGCCATTTTTATTTATTTACTACTTATCAAAATACAAAAAATATATTATAGGCACCAAAACGTGGTATATTATTAATAATTCTTTAAAGATACCAGTGGCCAATGGATAGGTCATCCGACAACCCCCTTCATATTGAAGTTAGTTTCAATTCATTCAAAATTACTTATTTCATTTTTGACAAATAATTCCCTAGATATTCTCAAATACCGCAACACTATTCCGATTTCTTTCACATTTGTACACATTCAGGTTCATAAGTACATATTTCCTATAGAAATATTATATTCAAATCAAAACGATGAGTGACACGTGGTAATGAGTTGAGAGAGCCATATTCCAATGAACTGTGTAAAACTATGATTGGAGAATGGTAAGTCTATGGTGTGGGCATAAATTTCATATATTTGGATTGTGATATTATGATCACGATATTCTTCGTCGCTCGCAGGCTTTATAAAAGTTTAATATTAATCAAATCATTAGTATTTTTAAAAATGAAAATGTATCTATACGAAACAGTAAATTTGTCTCATTTCTATGAAAGTTATTCTATAAAACTTCAAAAAATTTTCTCGCATTTTCTTTTTTAAGAAATTTTCAATGTCAAACAAGGTTTAAAAGTTCAACAAGTGAAGGGGCATTCTTATGGAAATTTTATATCAACAACAAGAAAACGAAAGAACTATATTGTAAAGAAATGTATAAAATCGTGATTGGTATTTGAAAAATGTACAGTGAAATGGATAAAATCGTGATTGGTATTTCAAAAATCTACAGTGCAATTAATCGTAGAGTTCATATAATTCATTGAAATATGGTTCTCAAATCGCTTGTCATTGAGAGAGAAATAATGAAGTTCTTTCAATTTGTTGATAAACTAGATCAGTGATTGTAATTTCATGTAATTTAAATAAAATTTAATAGTTATATGATTTTTATCCAAGAATAATTATTTAGCTTTAATAGTGTTTGACGTTACTAGTTGTTAGTGTTCACTTGTGCTCATATTAGCATACTGCCTTTATTTAATATGCTCAATTGTCATCTACTTTATTCATCTAAGTATTGGTATATTTTGTACGATGTGTGAAGTGTGTTAATGGTGACGTGTATTTAAAACATTCAAAATGTTGAAATTAATAAGTTTGTTATTTTTAAGCCATTTCACGCTTTTAGTAAATGCTGGTGGCAATACTCTAGTGTTATTAGATAATTTAGTAATAAGAGAAACTCATTCGATATTTTTTAAGTCATTGCAAGGTAAATTTGATATACCGGCGTATTATTAACCAAATATTATTCTTGTTAATGCATGCTCAAAAAGTTTTTGTGGGCAAAAATTGTGATCCTTAAGTTAAGTTTTATTTCGAGCAAGTGTTGAAAACATAAATACATTAACCTTAGCTCTAAAATAACTCTTAGCGCAGTTAAATAAGCTCTCCGCTAATGCATAATATGCTGAATACAATCGCCTTTCCATAGCAAATATCTTTTAAACGATGTTAAAGAGAAATATTTTACAAAAATTAATGTATTACTCCATCGGAATTGGAGATTTTCGATTATCGCTAAACGCACAAATGGAAAAGGTTACTTTTGGGATTCTTAATCAAAGTATACACTTATTACATGCGTAAAGTAAAAATGGTGTTTTTTGAAATTTGGGTAGTTCTTTTCCAAGAAAATGGTGATTTTTTGAATTTGGTGACTGACACATAATAAAAACCAAAACTATGAGTTTGTCTCGTCTAGCGGCTATTTTCGACATGTATTTTAATCAAAAGATCACATTCTTACTGAAAATTTTGTGCTCTACAACTTTTACATTTATTGCTTTTACCTACAATCCATATTCTACACGCTAGAAGTAAAAAGAGATAAAAAACCTCGTAAAAATCATTCGTCATTTTTGCTCTATACGGTTATAATATATATTTTGGGTGAAAAGGGTTGGGCCAAAATTGTAGCAAAAACAATTTTCTTAAATAATGCTCTCCTTTTAATTGAGAAATACATACAAAATTCTAGAGCTCGTTAAAATAAAAAATGGAAAATAATAAAGTTAAGTCCATTTTAACAGCGTAATAAAGTAAAATTTGACAATTCTGAAAAAGTACAAATCGATCGGGAACATCTTTTTTTACAGAATGTTTGCCAAAACTAAATTTAAAAAATGCACATCCTTATCAGTTATTCCGATAGATTAAAATTTTACTAAAACAATATCATAAAATGTAAAAATGATTCCAGATCGAGGATTTACGTTAACGTTTAAATCAGCTGATGATCAATCTCTTGTTTTGACGAAGTATGGAGAATATTTGTATGAAAATTTAATAATATTTGCACCCTCCGTTGAAGAGTTTGGTGGTGCCTTGAGTGTCGAAACTATCACTGAATTTATTGATGAAGGTGGAAATTTGTTGGTTGCTGCAAATGTAAATGCCGGAGATGTTTTAAGAGAAATTGCATCAGAATGCGGATTTGAGGTAAAAATGATTTTTTTTTATCTAATCGGATAAACAACATTATGTTAATATGATGACTCAGCTTTCATACAAGAGTCTATTTCTAATATCCACAATGCTTATTCTTTCCATATATAACTATAAGCATTTTGAATAAAAAAGTATGACGTTATTCTAATAAAATTTGTTTGGAAATTTATAGCTCGATGAAGAAGGAGCGTATGTTATAGATCACCATCATTTTGATGTATCTGATGAAGGACTTCATACATCAATTGTAGCATCTCCAGAAAATCTAATTAATGCTCCAGTAATTGTTGGTTCAAAGAAGAATTTGCCACCATTATTATATCAAGGAACTGGAATACTAGCCGATCCAGAAAATCCGTTAGTACTTCCATTGCTAACCGCTGATAGTACTGCATACAGTTATATACCAAATGTTCCTTTAAAAGAGGTATTTTCATAAAAATAATATCATTATTTCAAATGAAAACTTCAATTCTCCTTCTCTTTTCAGTATCCTCATGCTGTTGGGAAAAACGTTGTATTAATTGCTGCATTACAAGCCAGAAATAATGCACGTGTTGTTTTCAGTGGTTCCTTGGATTTCTTTTCAGATGAATATTTTACTTCATCGGTTCAAAATGTTCATGTAAGTAGTATTAAATTGTATTACTAGTAGAAAAATATTAATGGGATATTAAATCGGAGTTCCAATTTGCTAAATCATTCGAAATATGACTTTCCAGATTTAATACCAACTTACTTCAACTAGTTAGTTTATACAGTTTTAGTAACGCATATAATGATACTTGTTGAATACAATGAAATCATCATTTTTATAATTAATATTGTTTATGATTAATATAGTAAAATATTTTTCTTAGAAAACCTATATACAGAGAAAGAATGTTGAGTTTTTTTTGAGAATTTTAAAGCTTATAAGATTACAAGAACTTTGTAAATAAACAGAACAGTATCTTTAACATTGGAATTCATATTTTAGGACCCAGTAAAGACTGTTTATCCAAAATCTGGAAATGAACAAGTTGCTGTAGCAATCAGTCAATGGGTATTTAAAGAACATGGTGTTTTAAGAGTATCATCGGTTAAACATCATAAAGTTGGTGAAACTACTCCACCAAATGCATACACTATCACCGAAGATGTGGTAAGTAAAACCAGTAATAATTCGATGCTACACAAACAATACAGAGAATATTGTTGGTTATTGTTTTTAATTTCGATAATTTTTCTATTAATATTAGTAAAATACAAATTTTTACTACATCATTAAACATTTTAAATTTCGATTTAATTTGAAAGCTAAAACAAACTAGTGTAAACATAAAAAAGCGCTCTAACTTAATTACTTATCACTTGACTAAATAATTTGATTATACTAAAAATAGTTCACATTGATACTCAACCATGTGTATTTAAGCAATTAACACTAGTAGTTTTTATCTTCTACGCTAGTCCAAAAAAAAAAAAAATTCATAAAAATGTTTTCACTATCATAGGTCTATCAAATTAAAGTAGATAAATTAATTGATGGTGAATGGAAACCATATGATGCTAATGATATTCAATTAGAATTTGTACGCATTGATCCATTTGTACGCACTACATTAAAACATCTTTCTGGTGGCATTTATGAAGCACGATTTAAAATACCTGATGTATATGGTGTTTATCAATTTAAAGTTGACTACGATCGTGTTGGATATACTCATTTGTATAACACTACACAGGTAAGTTTTCTTAAGTTAATGAATTTTTATTGATTCGGAGTCCAGATATAGTTATTTGATCAACAATGCCTGTAAATTCTTGGTATCCCTGAATGGCAATAATTTCTTTACTAAGAAAATTTAGATTGTAAAGAAGTAATTATAAATACGATTAACTAATTTAAATTGATGATTACATTGTAGTCGAAATAGCTATTTAGAATATTATCAACAACAAAAATGACTAACAAATTCGGACGAATTTGAAATTTTATTTCAGATATCTATTGTTTTATAATTTAAATGTAAAGAAATAAATAAATGTTTGTTTTAGGTATCTGTTCGTCCATTGGAACATACACAATATGAACGATTCATTCCAAGTGCATATCCATATTATGTAAGTGCATTTTCAATGATGTTCGGCATGTTTGTATTCTCGTTTGTTTTCCTGAATTACAAAGAAGATGTACCAAAAGGAAAGAGTGATTAAAAATCAAAAACAAAATAAATTTTACAATATATATAATTTTTTTTTTTTGTAAATAGTCACAAATTCTTTTAATAAAAAAATATCACAAGTAAATTAAAACTACACAATTTTCATCTGTGCTTCTCATATAATTACATAATTTTTTTGTACATGTTTGTAATTTTTGTTGAATAATAATTTAGTAAAAAAAAGAATAAAAATGAAATAAAAATAGTAAGTGTGAATGTCATTGTGTTTTTCTCTATATTATTTTATTTGTATTATAAGTCTTTTAAGACTCCATGGTAAATATAGAGAGAGTCTTAAGTTTATTTGAAATATCCAAAATATTTACACCTATGAATTTCCGTAAACTTTAAAAGTACTAAGGTCGATAGCGGAATTATCTCTTTCATGGAAAATGTGGATAAAAACACTGAGTAATAAAATACATAATTGGATATTTTAATCAATTTTTTATTTATTCTATTGAAGTGTCTTTATTTCACGAACAGGAGCTGAAGTAATTTTTTTAAAATCTTAACAAATATGCAAATAATGGAAGTTAAAATCCTCATTATATAATGATATTGATACTCTGCTGTGAAATCCTTAGAGATTACGGTTCCCCGAGATTACATGTAAAAACTCGTTTTTAAGGAAGAAATAAAAAATAATCTTTGAAAGATTAATTTTTTTTTCCAGGTTTTGTTAAGGTATTGGATTTAGTTTCACATTCTAATGTGAAATATAGTAAATTTAGTATCATTAAAATATCAAATCCATCGAACTCATTGAGTAGATAAAACAACCAACCATGACTACCAATTCATATGTGTTAAATCTATGGTATGAATTTTTTTATCGTGTGTCGTTTTTTAACCATGTTATTCATGCCCAAAAATCGAAGAAACTGATATTGTATATTAAGCCCAAATGGAAGTGAACGTATTTCAGTCCTCAGGTTATGAACTATTCAGTAAAATACTGCAAACGTAGGTTATGTGACTTGTGGAAATGGTGTAAGATTTCACTGTTCCGGTGTATTCGATGGCTTTAGGATTATCCTTTCTGCTCGAGAAATTTTGATAAAAAATATGGGAAACAATTTCCTTTAGTCGGCATGTGACGGTTTTCTAAGTAGAAATCTTCGCCTTGCCGAGAAAGTGCAAAGATCTGTACCACGAAGAGTTATTATGGTGCACATGTAAGCATTTTCTTTGTTAGCTAAGCTGCTTTTTGAATCCTTCAGGGCTGCAATCAATGATAGGTTTTGAATAATTCGGGGAAGTGAATCGCCTGGTACTAAATAATATACCTGGCTTGAGCGTATTATTCTTAGAATACGATATTTTCTGATATCCTGTATTACTAAGTGGTTTCTACCACAACTAAATCATTATCTTATCGTAAACGAACCATACTTTTCACCATTTTAGGGATTGAATTTCAAAAAATTCTATCTTAGATGCTCTTACTTTTATAAGTTAAATTTTAAAAAACCTACTCTTCTAAGTAATTACATTAAAATTATCCAAAATTTTGATTTCATCGATTTCTAACGTATTTTATCACAAAATTATATCGCTTCCATATAAAGAAACTTATAGAACATTGTAAACACTAATTTTAAGCGCTCTATCTTAAATTTTAGCCGGTATGTATGACTTTTGGCCCAAACTTGCACTGGATGGAAAATGTTTAGAATTTTATCTAAATCATAACCTCTTCTTTTTTTCTTAGTAGTAGCACATTATTATAAATAATAGTTTGAGATAATTTTAAAAATAACCATTTTGGTATTATTTTCTGTTTACTTACTGAGCATATTTTAAATTCATTTCCCCGGTTGTTTTTTTTTGATTTTAAAAATAATGATTTTCTATAATCTAAAAGTAATAGTGATACTTGATAGTGGCATAATAAATCAGCTGACGCGATATCCCATTTGTACTGTGAAGTTCGTGTAAAATGACAAAACAGACATACAAGTTAATACTAACACTCGTTTGTGTATTATGTTCGTATGCTCGGTGTGACGGTGTCGAATCGGTGTGAGTGTGGTGATGTCGGCTTAAAAAGTGAATATTACACATGTGTAATTATTTACCAAATAATCAAAGATTTATAGACATTCATATGTAAATATAATAATCTTATCAAACGTTTTATATAAAAAATTTATAATATTAAGTGCAATTCTAAATGAAGTGTTTTTTAAGTGAAGTGTTTTGTATTCAAAATATAGCAGATAACCTGAATTATTATTACCCCGCATGCCCATTACCTATGAAGGTCGAATTTTCGCTCATTGATTATTTATAGGCAAAAAAAAAAGAAAATATTGAAAATAAAAACGTTATCTTATTAAATGCGAGGTGTAGAATAATGACCCGGGAGGGAATTAGATGAACTAGTTTTTTTGTTATTGTGTAAGTACTACAATTATTTTCAGTGTTGGAAATTTTCCAAAAAAATTTATCAGAAAATTTTTTGATTACACCCACCCATTTTCATTCTTTGCAATAAAATTTTATGGTTGTCTTTTCTACTTGATTTGCTTTAATAAGTAAAATTTGATGGAAGATAATAAACAGTTTTCTATCTTTAAAATATATTGGCAGATGTTTAGTTATGACATCATATTTTTTATTTCTGCGATAATCGTTTAACCATTAACCATTAAATTGAATAATTGGAATTTAAAAGAAAACATGCGAATTATTTTCTTATTCTGGATAATTTATTATATTTTATTATAAAATAAGGAGTTTTTGAATTAGGTCAATGTCAATTGAATGAACTCAGAATTTTAGAATTATTTTTCTATAAATAAATTAAATAAGGTTCCCTCAGTTCTTTGTAGCAAGTTTAATATAGCTATAAATAAAATCAATTGAATTTATCTTATTAGAATCAGTATTATAATCGATTTTTAGTCCCATTGAAATATTTACTTATTGTCAAACATTCAAATGTAACCTCAATTTTTGACAGATACACCAGTTTTATGTACAAAAAAATTATTTTTTGTTGATAACTTTATGACCAATAAAATTTGTATTAGATCATTTTTAAAGAATTTTGTGAGAAATTTTTGATTAATCAAATACTTTTTTTTGTAATTTGAAATTAGTTTATATAATATATATATATTATATATATATATATATTTATTTATTTGATAGATTATAATATTCTACATTGAGAATCTTGAAGTAGCTTGTATCAGCCCGTTTAGATTTATTTTTCCTTAAAATTGATTGATTTGTGCAATTTTAAATTGAAAAATTTTTTTCCTAATACAATGAAGTGCCTACTGGCTATAAAACTTGTATGCATTTAAATAAATGAGTATGGGTGTGTATGTACTCTCGCTACATTTAGGTATACCTCGCTAAAAAATCCCATTAAATTTCATGTTCGGTTGAACCATAGATAATAAGGTTTTAGAATGTGAGAGTATTAATTTAAAAAAAAAAAAATATTTACGCGATTTTATTAGAAAAATAAAACTTAGTTTTTCTTGATACTATGTTAATAAAAAATAATAACCAGTACCCATTTGTATAGCATATCTGTGGCCTAATAGTGGTTACCTAACGCGGAAATTCTGATAAGTGAATCGTTCTCTTAAAGTAAAATTTTTGATTACACACACACAAGCGACGGATCAAATTGACGGATATCCGTTTTTTTGTTATTCAATCAACGTCCTTGAAATCTAAATCCAGGTTTCATAGATTATAATTGTAGGTAGGCACAAATAAAAAAATCAATTTTGTTAATCATTTCACTAGAAAGTTAATTCCGATAATCGTTAAAGCGTTAAATTTTCAAAATTTTAATGGAAGTTAAAGTTAATTCTTATGGTCTGGAATACATATTCTATATTATCTATGATATGTTTGGAGTCATCACATAAATTGATAAAGTAGATAAGTAAGAAAAAGATTTTGCAATTGTGATTTTTATTTAGCACCATCATAATTGTGTTTTACAAGTAAAATATACGATTAGATATTGGGAAATCTGTCGGGGTTGTGGCTTCTCCTACCGGCAGAAGCAGTTACTACTTTAAATCGAATTTTTAAATTTTCATGAGATATTGTTTAATTAATTACTAGTTTTAATTTAAAAAAATAAATAACTAAGTTTTCATTAAGTAATGAATATTATCAAGGAATACACAAATGCCTATAGAAGCTCATAAATCCACTTTTTATTTATACAAAAAATTTTAATACTTACACTGACCACTAGTTGGCTATAGTTGTTATTTAAGGCTATGGTTGTTATATAATGTGATTACCAGCAATGACCAACAGATGGCTATAGTTTCTGATTGTCGGGAAGGAATGGAGATTTGAAATTTTAATTTAGTGTATATATCAACTATTACATGTGTTTTTTCTTTCATCGATGATATTCACACACCCTGATAGATTTTTAAAGTCAATTGCTCATCATATTAGTCGAAGAATATGCTTTGTTTAATAATATAAACCCTTTTTGGCGAGAAAATAATAAAATACTTATTTATTGTAATTTACGAATAATTGACTTTCGTGCTGGTAATTACATTGAATTTCAACTAATCGTTAAATTACACAGCAGTAGCCAGCCAATTAGTGGTCAGCAAAATCGGTCCAATGCATAAATACACAACTTTTAAAGCATAATACATAGAAAATTCAAATAGAAAAAATGAGTGCGTGTAATTAATTCCATTCCGTAGCGAACATCATCATTTCGTTTTGATAGGATCGTGCGCGCATAGTTCCCAAATTCACTCTCATCCAAATGCGCCAAAGAAGTATAACTTCAAAAATTTTGTATTTGGACAAAGTAATTTAAATGACACTTTCCAACTGAGATTGTATTTATTTTAATATCGCATATTCATCATTTCGTGGTTGTTTGAATATATATATTAAATTTGTTAATTAAGGAGAGTACAACAATTAGTCAATTTCTTAGTTATTTTCTATATTCCTTATTTGGAACATGTACATGAGTATAAATTCCAAGCCTGAAAAAATGTTTTTTAAAAATCTATATTTAATAAAAAAATATGTACTCTCGATTTTTCTTTTCTATTTAAGGCAAATAGATAGCTGATCTATTATGGTATTTGTTTATAAATTATATTAATATAATTTTTAATGTGTTTTGTTGGTAATTAAAAATTGGAAGTGTATTCAGAGTCTAGACTATTTAAAAAATCCAATGTTAAAAATGATGAGATTTTTGAAGTTATACTTCTTTTGGCTCGTTTGGATGAGATTGAATTTGTGTGCTATGTGCGTAGGATCTCAGAAAAACGACATGATGAAGTTGACAACAGAATAGAATTAATAATATATATTTCGTTAAATGACTAAGTTAACTTATATATTTGTACGTCACATGCCTATTAAATCATTACCAAAAGAACCTATGGATATGGCTTAGTATATTTTAAATAATTAAAAAAAACGAATTTTTGTAATATTATTCACCAATGTAGCCAATATTCTGTAGCCAACTTCATCATGTCGTTTTTATGGGATCGTGCGAGCGCAGCTCACAATTTCACTTTCATCCAAACGCGCCAAAGGAATATAACTTCAATAATTTTCATACTGTGGGCATATTTCTGAATCTATATCTTTGAGTATCTCATATCAAGAGAATTTAATCCATCCGCAATAAAATACTTTAGTAATTATTTTCTTATAAGTATGTTGTTTGCGACGGCAGAGGAGACACTCCCAAAAAAATAAACAATATTGATTATAAATGAATATTTTTTACAAAAAAAATGTTATTCGAAATGAAGCAAACAGGTGGATGATGTCATTTGATTGTGTTACGTAGTGGATAGACATCAAATAGAGTATATACACGAATGGTATGGTATGGTATGCTTGCGTAATTGTGAACATGTGGAATTTATTTTGAGTAGTTCGCTTCTATGGACGCATTTCTTTTATTTATTTTTATTTTATACTTTAATGAATATTGGAATATTAAACAAACAAAAAAATGTTATTTAAATAAGGAATTACTTATTTACACACACGCTTACAAATGGAGAATACTTTCAAAAATTATTTCCTACATGTTAAAAAATTGTTTGAAATTTTTTAAACATATAAATTGGATATTTGACAAAAAATAGTTTTATATTGAGTCTAAGATCCCGCTGCAGGATTAGAGTGTTTTTTTTTTTTGCTTAAATTAATTAGAAGAATATATATTCACCAGGTTGCCTATCAAAATTTGTCCACCAATGTTTTTAACTAAATCATTCACGTATTTTTTTAATAAATAATTTCTAAAAAATCACGGTTGCCTTTGCGCACCTGGCCGCACCTCTTCGCAGCCAGGTGTAAACAGGTATGAGTTTGTTACATACGTTCATTTATTAATCATATATCAAATTAAAGCTATTTTTTATTTATCATATATGATTGCCTAATTAAATTTTCCCGCAAATAAGGGTTGTTGGCTGTTAAAAATAATAAATATTTAAGGTAGAGTGAATGAGACTTAGTGCGTAACATCATTTCTCAGACAAGGATAGCGATTGCTGGGTATTTTCTGGGATATTTATTTTTAAGTCGTCTCTATTACTCCCCGATGGCCCCCGAGGGCACTAACAGTCGGTAATCGCTATCCTCGCCTGACAAATGATGTTACGCGCAAACTCTCATTCACTCTACCTTAAATATTTATTATTTTTAACAGCCAGCAACCCTTAATTTAATAAAAATACTGGCGGCCAAATCTTGATAAGTAAACTAGTAAATATATATTCTCCTAAATATAAATAAACATAAAAATTTGGTTTTGACCAAAAAACCGATGAGCACACTACTCTTGCAGCGGGATGTTAGACTGTGAGTAGTATTAATGCATTGTGACCTAGAAGGCAACTTTTATAATATAAAAAAACTTTGTCAATTTTGCTTGTAATATTATAATTACAAGCAAAATTAAGTAATTTTTTATTTTGTTAAAATGCAGTTTTATAATAAAAACATAAACAAATCTAAATTATGTTAGAAGAAATGTGTATGTGCGGTTAAACTTGTTCCGGAATAGATAATATGTAGATAAAAATATACTTATCTAAATAATATATTATTCATCCGAAAAAAATATTTCATTACTCGATACGTTTTTAGTTTAAAATTGGTGCTGTAAAATAAAAAGATTCATCTAAATTAAAAAAAGGCTTAAATGTAAACACGACCTTATTACTTTATCATGAATATAAATGGGCTTAGATAAAAGCAATATTTTTGGAGGATTTATGTTCAATTAAAGGCCAATCATTTAAGCCAATAAATCAAATATGACGCGAATGATTTTTCCGGGGTGGGGTTTGCTGGATACTTGTGATCCTTACAAACGGATTAAAAGAAAATGAACGGATTTATGCCAAGGTATCTGAAAATTAGAGTTTGAGTCAATTATAATCCTTATTTTAGGACACCTTAAACAGTTTAGGTTGTAACGAAAATCTGCCAATATTTATATATATAATATAAAGTTAGTTATTGAAATAAAAAATTCCATTAAAATTTATTTATTCCGCCTTTATTTGTTACCCTCGATAAACTGAATCCTTCATATTTATTAAAATGTGATCCTTTCTGTTTTATTAGTGCGATAGCTTATTGTCAAATTCTATATTAATGTGATCTACTAGATAACCGCAATTAAGTTAGAGCATTTTGGGAGCACAATTTTTTGAGATTTAGTTAAATAAATTTTATTAAACTTCCATGCTAACTTAACGACCATTTTGAATGATAAGCTACCGTACTATGTTGTTAATTTGTTTGTAATGTTTAATAAAATCCCTGTGTGTGGTGTTTGGTGTGTCCCCAGGTGTGTGTGTTAGGTGCTCTGGATCCGGTCTGGTGGTGTATATACGTTGTGTGTATTTCATACATACACTTATCTATCCCACTTGAGACCCGCATCAGAAGAGGTGCTTCTATACAACACCCATTGTAATATAGTCCAATATTCAAGTATTGATCTATTTAAAATCAAAAAAAAGAATGGATTTGACTGCTTCGTCTGCAGCTGGTGGTCGTAGACGAGCTGCTGCCAAAACATCTGTTGAGGATCAAGCACTTGATCAAATTGCCAAAGAGGTAAGTAATTTTTTTTCTTTCCGTTTTTAGCAATATTAAAAATTTTTTTAATGAATATTGAATTGTTTGCGCACTTTTTTCGTTTCAAAGTTGTATCATTAAAACGACGATTGAGATATTATTTATTATAACTGAATTCCACGCAATGAAGTTGCGAACAACAGCTAATGGTTTTGAAATTTTGTTTTTAATACCCCTAATAACTGCCTGAATAATCAAACAAAATTTTAGTAGTTAACTAACAGAACCGGGTACGCGTTGCTGTGACAATTTGGAGAACCCATTATTTGTTGTGAAACATCCGGTATTTGTTGTGAGTCACCCGGTATTTGTTGTGAGTCACCCGGTATTTGGTATAGGAAAGTCGTGGCAAGTATCTGTCGCGTATTTTCTTCACGTACTGTGAGCACCTCTAGGCTTCTGTGAATATCTGACGCTATTAATTAAAAATAATCTAAACATTGATACTGAACCATATTTCGAGTATCTAAACAATTAACACTAGTAATTGTTATCTTTACATTATCTTAATGACCGATCAACCTTAAAATGTATATAGCAAATTAAAGTTTAATATTTAATTGCGGTTACATCCTGTAGATGAAAATTAAAAATTAATTATTAATATTCATTTGAATATTTGAATCATAATGAATTAATCATTCAAAAAATAATACCAAAATAAAATAAAAAATACAAATTAGACCAGGGTAGAAGCTTAAAAAAATGGTAAAAAGTAGAAGAATATTAAAGTAGGATGAAACCCATTGGAAACGCAAAATAATATGATAAAAATTAAAGGAAAAATAAATTACATGCGATCTGTTATTAGAATTTTTCACATACATTTTGAGGTTATGTAAGAAAAGTGTAAATATAAAAGCTGTAGATCTTTTTATTACGTACAACTTTGCCATTTAACTTTTTTTCATTGGACTTGCAGTTTTGCTGGAAATCAAAATAAACCGTGTTTTACACTTAAAAACTTACCCCTACTACTTTCCCAACTCATATCCGCCCGTATTTATATTTCCTTTCATTTTTTATCATATTATCCTCCGTTGCCGACGGGTTTTATTCTACGATAATATTTTTCCCTATCAAAAATTATCTACCCTGGTTATAAATAAATTGAGTATGTTTTAAATAGATTTATTATGAATTTGTTGAACCACGTAATACTTGCTGAATGTTAAATGAATAATAAGTTTTATAAACATTTTTTTTTATTTGTTTTATTATTAAGTGTTTCATGTTTAAAACATTCCATGATTGTGACGAACAGAAACACACAGTTGGAAAATAGAATTGAAAATAAAATACACACAAAAATTTGAACAACACAGTCATCATCATCATCAAATCTTACACACAAAATCTCTTATACTTCTTCAATACAATTATATATGTTATTCTAATTTTATCTTTTCTGTGATAAATATTCATTATATTTTCTGTTACAACACGTTCTGACTGCACTCAAAATACTGTCTATATGCGTTCAGTATAATAAGGGTCGATGCACATTAGTTTTTAGTGAAATGGATACGAAATCATATATTTTAACTTCCCGCTAAGATAATCGAAGATTTTTAAAAATCGGGATGGTATTGATTTACCCCCTTTTGAAAAAATCTAGTTTTCATCAGATCTTCGACGTTTTGAGGTTAAAGGATACTTCCCTGACTACCCCTGCGAGGATGTCACTATTAAAGGCTTAAGCAAACTTAGATTTTGAATACAATTTGAATCGATTCGAACTGGTAGATTTTGAGAAATCTCAAAATAACTTTATGTGGTTTTTTTGGAATAACTTTTAAACGGGTCGACTCCAGAAACTTATAAGCTCTTAACCTTGATAAACCGACGGTTAAAATCGGTTGATTCGTTCGAGAGATATCGTAAACGAAAAATTTCAAAAAAGTGCTATTTTTTACATAACATTCGACATTTGTTTTCGGATCGTTTTTGATAAATGAAAAAAAATTATTAAAGCTCGAAAAACCACGTCGATCGACGCCAAGAACGTGAAAATCGGTTGGTTGGTTCGAGAGATATCGTTAACGAAATATTCGGGAACAAGTTTTTTTTAACATCAAAGCTCAAAAACAAATTTTTAAGCTCAATAAATTGTAATATATTAAATTTTAAGTGCTTAAGTATGGAATTAACGGGAAGATCCCTGCAACTTTATCTTTAGGGTCAACCGTTTTCCAATTATTTTTTTTTTAAATTGCAATTGTTATCCTCGCCTGACAAATGATGTTACGCACTAACTCTCTTTCATTGTTGCTTAAATATGTATTTTTTTTAACAACCAGTAACCCTTATTTGCGGGCTACTTTATTAGGCAAGCATATATGATTATAAATAAAAAATTTAAGCTTTAATTTGATATATGGTTAATAAATAAACGTTATGAACGTATAAATGTAACAAAATCATACCTGTTTACACCTGGCTGCGAAGAGGTGCGCAACGGCAACCGTGATTTTTTAAAATCTTCATATAAATTGAGACGTTATTCTATATAAAAAACAAGTGAACGATATTTTCTTACCAAAAATCAATTAAAAATACTGGCGGCCAAATTATGATAGGCAACCTGGTTAATATATATTCTCCAAATTATAAATAAACATAAAAATTTGGTTTTAAGAAAAAAAACCGATGAGGCACTAATCCTGCAGCGGTATCTCGTACTATTACGTCTCAATGAGATTATCAACATGCGTTAAATTTTTCGTGGAACACTCTGTACATATTCAACAGAGGATATGAAAAAAAAAAAAAACAAAAAAAGAAGACAATCACAGAAATGTGAAAAGGTGAAATGTCTCACATATGCGACGGTATGGAGGCGGTCGATGCATTTAATAATAATATAAAAACGGTGATATATATTTAGTAAAAGATATTCCCGTATTCCTGTTGGTATTTACAACACAACAGTATTCATCATCACAGGTTATTCGTTGTCGTCTGTATTATGTGTTACGAGTATAGACTTAGTGTGTGACTGTGTGTGAATCATTGTTAACAGTAGAGCAGTTTGGAGACAAAATATTTGTGTGAAACTTCTCTTTTAATAATAAGTTTGTTCATAATGTTATGCACATTGTATTGTTATTGGATAAATGATATTAATTTATGTACCAAATATGATTAGAGTGATTTTGGCAATAGTGGCAATTATTGA